>JAOTRI020120425.1:0-12204 GCA_028564885.2 Zoanthus sanctaehelenae
CACTGAAGATGGCATATGCTAATGCCGAAACATGTCTGTTTTAAAATTAAAAAGTGTTGTATATTTTTTCAAAGTATAAAATATTTACTAGTTACAAAATGTACAGCAGTCTGAAGAAAAGTCATGGCTCCTAATGGCTAATTTAAAAGCTTTAATAATTGGTAATTTCCTAACAGAATCACTGAGGGAATTCCAGAGTTTACTAGCATTGATAATAATTAAAAGATTGTAGATCATATTTGTTAGTTCTAACTCTGGGGATAGTAAGACAATTTTTGGCCCCTTAAATTTATAATACTGCAATTAGACATTAAAGTAAAAGTATGACTAATGTACTCAGGAGCATAACCGTGAATGGCTTTATAAACTAATATTAATATGTCATGAACTCGTCTATTATGTAAAGATGGGTGATCAACTTTGTTAAGTAATTCTTCATAACTACAATTTGTATCATTGAAAACATAGCGCAAACTTCTCTCATTAAGTTTCTCTAATTTGGCCGAGTTGCGCTTGCCACAAAAATTCCAAACTGTAGAAGAATAATTTAATTGTGGTAAAAAATAAGCATTGTAAAGGAGAATTTTAGCATTTGTGTCTATAAATCTTTTATGACGTTTAATTACCTGTTGCTGGTTGCTCACCTTCCTTACAATATTGGAGACATGGCTATTGAAATTAAGATCCTTGTCAATGGTAACCCCAAGTAATTTCAATTCAGTAACAGAACTAATTTCATGATTGTTAAGGTGATAGGATGGATTTTCTGAACAATTCCCCAACCACATAGTAAGACATTTATCTACATTAACAGTGAGACCATTAAAGTCCCTATATCGCTTTTTTATTTATCTTGAAATGAAAACTATTGTCATCTATGATCTCAAAATTTGAATGACCGATGAAAAATTCCTAACCTAAGAATAGTTTTTAATCAAAAGAAGTTAGGAATTCAAATTTTGACCGAGCGCAGGGGACTGGTACCTGTGACGTAGCAGTAGGCAGACGTCCTTCACTGTCCTTCGTATTTTACAATGAAAAACGCTACAAA
The DNA here is from genome assembly GCA_028564885.2 of Zoanthus sanctaehelenae. Classification (NCBI taxonomy): domain Eukaryota; kingdom Metazoa; phylum Cnidaria; class Anthozoa; order Zoantharia; family Zoanthidae; genus Zoanthus; species Zoanthus sanctaehelenae. Next base: position 1,052 of record JAOTRI020120425.1, read on the forward strand.
CAAATTACTTTGAACTGAATTTTTCTATTTTTCGCAGTGTTTTAAACAGTAGATGAAAAACGTTTGAAAGTGTCAGAAGTGAACAGGAAGCTATATAGGTACCTTCGCTTACGTCATTGCCCCGGACTTTATAAAGGAAATAATGCTCGGTCAAAAACGATAGCTGTCCCGAAATTGTTTTAATTTGCACGTTTCAAAACTCAAAAAACGTAACAAGAATCGCTAAAAACGTTTTAATCTTAAAAATTTAGTATCAATGAAGGGTTCTACTTTTCATCTAAATGAGAAAAAAATAAGCGATACAGGGACTTTAAAATTCTATGGACACTAAACAATATTCCAGTCTTAAAATGTCTGCATCCTCTTCGGTTATATAAAGCTTCTGCTGCATTTGCCTTATTTTCCCCTGCCCTGTTTTTTAATTATTATTATTATTATTATTATTATTATTATTATTATTATTATTATTATTTTGTTTTGAGCTTCAAAGGCTTGTCGGTTTTGTTCTAACTCTTTGGATCTTTCTGTTGGTACTGTAGGGATAGTAACGCAGATTCCATTAATGCAGTTTTAACCAATGAAAAACACTAAGATAAAGCTCGGGCTTATCTTCAACCAATCAAGAAAAACTTCTTCCAGTACGGTACAGAAACTTGCAGGCCTGCAAGTGCCTGTTAAAGCTGCAATTAGCTATCTCACTTGGGCTTGAAGGCTCACAATCTTCAGTCGCCATCTTTTCTTTTAACGGCTACAATAAATAAATTCACTGGTATCGTAGCATAAGCGCCCAGTTTCAAAAGGGAACTGCTGAACTGGTATCACATAGGTTGCGGTTCCAACTTGATCTTGTTAAATCCTGCTGCCATTTATTTAGCTTTTCCGATGGCATTTTGATCTACTTTTATCGCTCCATATTTTCCTCTCAGAAACTCGATCAGCAAACTAATATCTCTTCATATTTTAGAAAGTATGATTTTTTTCGATAACCACTTTTAATTGTCAATAGACGGAAATCTTTTTTTGGGACCACTTTCGAAAATTTTATCAATTATTTACCAAGAATTTCAGTGAAGTCCGAGAAATAATTGCAGTAAAAGTCATTTTCTACCAAGGGAAAAAGGTTAAAAGTCCTTTTACCAAGAATTTACCAAAAATTTTACCAGTTATTTACCAAGAATTTTACCATTTTTTTCCGAAAGTGGTCCCAAAAAATTTGCCGCGCGCCGCGGTTTGAACATTGATTGATATGCATGATTTTAAAGGGCAGGTCTTGGGTAATTTAGTTGTTATATTTTTGTCTTTTTATAACAATTCATAGTTAACTAAGATTGAAAAAATAAAAAATTATGCATCAAAATATTTCATCTCCGTGAAAACTGGCTGTAAAAGTCGCAGTTAACTTGCGTTACACAAAAACAAGCTGTTTTTAAGTCACGCTTAATGACGTCACAGTGTGTAAGTATAGAAAATCGTATGAACGCGAGTGCATTTCGTGTTTTATGGGCACGAGTAATATTTTAAAAATTCTCAAAATTGCAAGAGCCGTAGGCGAGTGCGCGTTTTGAGAACTTTCAAAACATCACGAGTAACCATTAATCACGAAATGCACGAGCAGGTTCATACGATGTTTTATTTATTATATTCTCAACAAAATTACTCAAACGCGCTACTTTTCTCGTACTGGTATTCCTCCAGTTTTGGGTATAGTTTTCTCTCAGTCGCCCATGTTTGCCAGACATTCAAATCATGATTATGTAGAGTGCCAACTATTTTTACTCTTTATTTTCTTTTGCGCGCGCTGTTAACACAAATTTTTTGGATTTCAAAGCTAGCCATAAAAATATAGTTTTTGTATATATATTTTGGATTCATGTAGGGCCTAGGGGAATCCACCGACATTTTAATTGTCGACACCCCTAATGTCAACAACCCTGTTTACTTACCTAAAATCAATCTTAATTCGAGTCTGAGTCTTGGAACTTCTGACTCGATTAGTTTTTCCTATCTTCTGGAATCCCAACACTTATGTAATTTATACTTTGTATAATTGCCTGGAGTAAGTGTAAATAAACCTTGTTGTAGTTGCCTCAGGTGGCAGTTCAAGCAAAATATAATTAGCAATGCTATTTCCATATTCAAGCTAAACTTTGTATTTGATTATTATCGGTAGAGCTAAGAATTATTCGCGCAAACCACCATGCAAAGCGTGAGAAAAATCAACCTTTTTGACGCCCTCCCTTCTCTGTAATCCATGCTGTAATTAAAAGCGATAAAAACTCTCAGAACTGAAAGTTATAGTTCACAGAGTACACGGCAGTAATCAAATCATCTTCAGTCGAACTAGATAAAAGCTACAAAATAAAATATGGGAAACATACATTTAAAATGATTTTTTTCCCAATCTGAAGCCGGCAGCGCTGATCTTAGTTGTTACCTGCAACTGAAGCAATTTTTCCCGTATACTGTATAAGTGGCAATTTTCGCGAGGTTTTTATTTTCGCGAATTTTGCGAATGGAAAAAATCGCGAAAATAAAAACCTCGCAAAAATTTCGTCCGTATTAAGCTACTAGTACATGAGGTATGGATTCGCGAAAATTAAAACTCGCGAAAAGTTCTTTAGTTATGAACTCACGAAAATATGTGTACGCGAAAATATTGTCCTATACATTACCTCTTAATTCAGTTTGGGTAAACCAATTTGAATAAGCTAATATCTTTGTTTGATTTAGGGATAAGATTTCTAAAGGGACAGTTCATATTTAACAGTTATTCCAGGAGCGATCGTTTGATCAAATAATGATCCATGAAATACTGTACATTGCCAACCAAGGGCGAATTAATAGAATGACATTTTGTTAAACATCGGACGACCAAAGCATTTATTTTAATAAATTAACTCAAGTAGAAGGGGTTATTTGAATCCTCCCGATTCCTTCCCCAAGTTGGAGCTAAAGCTTGTATCAGCGGTAGCTACTTTGTCATGGTGCTGCATTTGTAAGAGGGCAAGCAAAAAAGAGCGCCTATAATTAGTAACCACATAGTACTCAAATGGATATCCACCAGGCTATTAGAGTCACTCAGGATTGTTTTGAAAAATAATAGACTCACTGAAAAAACGTCTGTTGTATATCGAGTATGACGATCAAGATATCGCAGCATTAGGATCATGTCTAGCCAGGGCGTGCGCATGATAAAGACTCGCTGGTTAAATAATATGTTTGTTCATCTGCCTTCCTGACATCATTGTTTGAGTAACATACAATATGCAAACGTATATCAATTCTCTAGTTCTCAAGTTTCTTTGCAAGAAAATATAAATTTGGGTTTATATAACTACGTTCGTCTGTTCTATAATTTCTACTAGTAGAACTATGTAACTATTTTTAATCATTTACAAAGATAAATTACTTGATTGTCATAAAAAAAATGTTATAATGCGCTTTTCGGGTGATAAAGTACACGCGGAGACAATATTTCGACATTTATCAATCATGCCTCGTTGTCATTGGTTGAACACATGGCCGACTAAAGCTTGCATATATTAAGTTATCTGCTTTTTTTTAAAAAGAAACAAATTGAGTTGCTATCGGCAACAAAAACCTGATCAATTTTTAGTTCAAGAAAAAGGAGATCTTCGAATCTTGGACTCTGATTCTATACTAGCCTGAAAATCGAACTTATCGTGCCATGACTTTAATCGTAGAGCTTGAACAAATTTTGAATTTTGCACTTGGAACTCCCGAAGTTGGCGCTGTAAACTTCAATATTTTGCATGGACTAATTCACGAGATACTAAAACATTTAGGAATCAGTAATAAGAAGACCGAAATAAATGGTAATGGACCTTTTCGTACAGCATATGCAGTTTTGAGTGGTGATAGTGACAAGGCAAAAGAAGATGCAAAGACACCGACTGATGGTGAGAATATCGATGCAAAGAAGGGAACGTCGCCAGGAAGTGAATACACTGCAAATCGGCCCTTTCCAGGCCTCTTAGAATCAAAGGTGTCTCAAATAGAAACTAAGCTCAAAATTTTAGAAGAGTTACCCAGTACTGAAGAGATCATTCAACGAGCAAAACAACAGCAAAATCAAAAGACACCCGTTGCAGAACTGTGGCAAAACATAAACACGAACCGAAGGCTTGATGCGACGGAACAAGGAATCGAAAAGGTACGTTTTAAATGTGCAAGTCATAATGTGGCTATATTTTGATCTCAACGATAAGTTTTCGATGTTTTCTATCTCTTCAGCTTATCTATACATAGATCTTAACTTAGAGCATTATGTAAAAGTTGGAAAAATCTGCCATACTTGTTGCTGTTACGAGCGTAATTTGTTACATCACAAATGCATGTCATAATTTCCTTACCAAATTACGGTGGTGGCTCCAAATGCTATAATTAAAACTTAAACGAAATCCCAGGCAATCAAACCATTACTCTGACTATATTTTGTGTTAAGTTTATATTTTACTGCTTAAACGACCACCGAGTATGTTTTGTTTCTGTTAAACGTGTCTGCAATTAATGAGTGTTTTCTTTTGCTATTTGCGTACAGTAAACTTGATTTATTATTCTCCGGTGAGACGTTTTTTTATATCCATTAAACGCCAAACCGGTGCCAATAAATAACATATTAGTTAATTTTTTCTCCATGAAATTTGGAAAGAAAGCGACTGATCAATTATCGGAATTCTCGATTCTCGACCTCGTAATACTAAAATTCAATAGCGAGTTAAACTTTTTTGGTATCTGTTTTGATTCAAAAATTGATTGAATATAAACAAAAAGTAAAAAAAGCTGAGTTTTGTTTCCAAGAGTAACATAACAATATTAATAACGTTGATTAAAGTTGGTTTATATTTTTATTCGGCAAAAGCTAATTAACGTTCGAGTGTTATTTTTCCTCTTAAATAAAATAGGCCTAGCTAACAAATATTAATAATGTTTGGAAGTCAATAAATATTTTTTTAAAAAACGGAGGAGTTAAAACGGTTGTTGCGTGGGAGTTTGATTATGTTAATGTCAGACGAGGTGATTACTTTCAAAGTGGTCCTCCGGGTATCGTTATGTAACTAATTTTGTTAATTCCTGATTTAAGTGACAATAAACACATACAAAACAAAATAGATTTCTATGATTATCACCAAACATCTATATGTTTGTTTAAAAACAATATTTTTAACTATGTTGGCATATGTTGAGAGTGATTATACCAAATGTATTCTTCATTCTCAATTATCCTACCAGCACCTTCCCCACCCCTGCTGGTTCCAGTTTCAGATACAGTCCTAAAAATTTAAGAAAGGGGTGCATAGAATTTACTCAATCCTAAACATCTCAACATTTCAGTTATGTCAATTCAGGGCAAAGCTAGGGGATGGGGGAAGCCATCAATAATTGTGCATTTTAACTCTGTCTCTGTGAGTTTAATATTTACTTAAAATAATTATATCTTATTCAATGCCTGAGTAATTATATCTTTTCCATCATAACCCAATTGTCTTAAGGTGTTTTTAGTCAACATGAAGTATGTACTATTATAAGGCTACAATTCACTTTCAAACCAATGAAAATGACCAAAATGAGATTATTAGCCATTTGGGTAGATAATCAGTAAAAATTTAAATAAGTGAAAAAAATAATTGCAATATCTCATATAAAGAATGAGATTTTGAAATATAAAATTTCGGCAGAAGTAAAATGGCTTGTCATGCCCAATTGTTTTGACAGTGCCCTTTGGCATCAGTTTTGCTGGAATAATAAAAATCACCTCTATTGATTTGTTCAGTTTTGCACTTCATGGGAGATATTACAGCTGGAAGTGATTTTGATTGGTGCATTAATGTTCTACTAGGCAGAGAAAAACAAACATATCATGTGGTGGGCTTGGGAGTTTGCCAAAACAGTTTTTATGTCAAATCTAGCTAAGAAACACTCGAGGTTTCAACTTAGGAAGTTTTTCAACCACTGACTTGAACTTTGGTAAATTTACAGCTAGATACCTGAAGTTCAAACCATGTCAGTGTTTTTGGAAATTTTAAAAACTTTTTAAACTATCATAAAACTCCACTACTTTCGTGTACAACAGTACTAGTGCTATTTTGAGTTTTTGGTTGTAAAATAAAAACAAGGCAACCTTTCAAAAAACCCTCACTCAGTTTTGGACTTTATTTAGTGCCAAATGTGAAAATATATTAATTACTGCCATCAAACACATAACTTTTGACTTGAAACTCCCGAAAGACAATACAAAGGTCAGAAAGTAAGGCTTCTGTTTTCCTAAATTTTTCAAAATTACGAAATATAACTTAAACAGAGATTTAGAAAATTTCTTCAGCTTTTCAGTGATGTATACTAGGTTTATTGGGTTACATTGTGAAAAAAACAGAGATATGCTTCATTAACTAAAAAAATCGGATAAATCGAATCTTAACCTTAACCAATCAAAATGAAGCTTAACCACAGGAATACCATAACATCTCCCTTCTTACAAAAAATATATGATATTGTGGTGGAAAATTGCTGGCAGAGTGGGGTAAATCGGGCCACCCTCGTTTATGGGGATAAAACCGGATCAAAACTGGATTGATGATGATGGTGATGATGATGTGGTTTGTTTTAATTTATTTGCTTCATCATCACTCTCTTCAAAATGATCAGTAATAATACACAGGGTAGAACAAAATTTTCTAGAAATTTTTCTAACATGCCTAACTGACCTGGATAAATAGTGCTTGCCAAAAGTTTATATAAGCCATAGGAAATAGATATGAAATCACAAGAACTCACCTGGCCATGGGTGTGCTATAAATTAGTTACCAACTGAAGGTACTTGTTATATGATAGCAATATATATAATTCTTGTTGAATGTGGCAGGATAACATGATTTTGCATGCAAAATTGTTAGATGGATTAAACTAATTTCGGTAAAATGAAACAAGTTGATGTTTAGAAATGTAAGTTAAAGATACAGTATTGAATGATTAACTATCCTGGTTGGGAGGCATGTCAAGAAAATCTCTAGAAAACTTTGCTCTACAATACATACTAGTTAGCACTCTGAAGAAAAAGATACCTTACGACAACTTGGTTATAGAAAAGATATTGTTAAACACAGTCAGGCAATTTGAATATAAGGTATATCAATCGTTTGTCTCTGAAAACGTTTTTCAGAAAAACCTTAGTAATTATTAATGTCACAGAGACAGTTAAAATTATCAACTGAAGCTAATTGATAGAAGTGATGAATATGTACAGTGCGTGGTATACTGGAATGGGACTGAGATTGATAATTGTCAAAAGCACTTAGCAAAACTATTTTGAAATGCAAAAATATTTTCAATGGTCTTGCAATTAAAGGACTGACCATGTCAAAAATTGTTATTTTGCCCTACTCATTTTAGGTGCAGTAAAAATGTTTAACCTCCAAAATAGTTTGCATAATTGATCATGACTCTCCTCAGGTACCCCCCCACGTATCCCTGACCTCTCACTACCACACACACATGGTCCCACACTCAATTTAGTCTCCCTCCTTTGCCGCATGGCCTGACTTGTATGACACTCACAGATCCCAAATATTTATTACCAGGGAATTAAGATAACAAGTTGCATCCACTTACTTTCGCTTGAATTGTGAACAAATAGAGCTTGCTTTTTTCTGTGAACATGAAGCTGTTTTTCAGACTTTTTGTGACGCATGAAATGGTCAATTCTTTTTGCGTGAAACCTTTTTCAGAAGAGTTATAGGGGACCCTCAATACAGTGAAATCCATTAAACTGAACTTTTAGAATTATATTTAATGCAAATATGAATAAATGAAATCATGGCAGAATACTGTTGTCAGTCTGTGGGGTGGGGGGGTGTCTTAAAGGTAAAAAGAACAGGGGTGCTCGTCGGGAAATGTGAAAAAATACCAAAGCACAAAACTTTTCAACCCTAAAGAATCCCTTGTAGCAAAAAATGATCCCTAGAAAATATGAAGTAACTTTGAATTTTCTTCAAAAACCCCTAAAAATACTATATTGCCAATTTTGAACCCTAAAAATATGACGAACAACCCTGTCATACCAGTATAGGGAGTCCTCCGCCCCCCATCCCTTCCCCCCAGGTTGTTTTTTTGTTAATAACAATATTCCAAGACTCGTTAACTAATAATTCCCATTGCTCTTTCCATGGCTGTTTTCAAAACACATGATCATGATATGATTCTAATTGCATGAGGTCTGGAATATGTTGGTTTATCAGTTCATAAATTTACAGGTGTCTCAACTATTAGATTCAATGATGTCAGAGGTAAATGAAGCAAAAGGTCTTGCAGGTGATATAGAAAAGTTGAACAAAAAGATCGCAGAGGTAAGAATCATGAAATGATATATACTATATGTTTTTTTGAGAAGACAAAAATTCGGTCGAAAAGTTCTGTTTTTTTAAATGTGACAGTAATAGTTTTTCGGTTGCTCATGGAGTCATACAAAAATTCCCAATTATTTCAAAACATTTTTTTAGACTGTTAAATGCAAAATGTGATTATAAAGAAGTATTTGCTTTTAAATCATAAAATTTTCAGCTGCCAAAATTGGTTTAAAAGTTAGGTTCAGACAATAATCACCTCTTTCCTTTGCTGGTCATCGCTTAAACAAAGTTTTTAGAGCTTGGATTGGATGATTTTTACCAAACTTAGCAAACTAAAAAAGAAATTGTGACCGTTTCTTTGTTTCATTTTGTACATACGGTCACGGTTAATTCTTTTTTCTATGACTATGTAGTCATTTACATCTCAGAGCCTTTTGTTATTTGTGAACGGTCAGCGTCATATTTCAATAAGGATTTCAAACGAGAGCAATAACTTAACAATGAAGTTCCTCAACTTTCTATTGATGCCAACCCCAAAATTTTGAAAAGCGGGAGACATTTTTGTGAGTCGACTTTTAGCTAAGGTGTTCTGGTTGACTAAAAGATATCGGTTGTCGCAATTAATGTTTCAGTTTTACAGTGCAGTGGGGTTTTTAAAAATCCACTGATAGGATATAAGAATGACTGCTGATAGTGTGTGCACTATAGATATCACCTATTTGTGACACAAAAAGCGGGAGATTTATGTACCAAAGCGGTAGAGCGGGAGACGAAGCAAAAAAGCGCAAGTCTCCCGCCAAAAGCGGGAGAGTTGGCATCTATATGACTTTCCAAACCAAAGGCGTTTTTATGCGTACCTGAGGAAGTGATTCATGATTGACTGAATGTTGGGATGAGCTGTATTGTTATTTGTAGGATTTTTCATTGATTGAACTGCTCTATCAACTTCCCAAGTGCATCCGGCCATAACACGATAGTCACGCATGATTATATCTTTTAGAACATTTGAGTTTCTCTAAAATTAATGTTTTCCAATTCCGCTTCGGTCAGAGATGCAAACCTCGCCTCTTCGCTAACTTCATTAACTGAATTTTTTTTAAAAATTAAACTTAATTGAGAAACTCGGTAACTTCTTGTCTAACATGTCGTCTTCCATGATAAAAAGAAAGTTGAAAGTTAAAATAGATGAAGTTTATGTCGAAAAAATTGCGTTCAGTAACTTCTGAGATGCAAAAAATAGCAACTTTGTGAGTTTATCGAGTTATACACGCATCCTTATGTCTTAAAGAAAGCGCACAAAAAATGTCTATTTTCTAAATGCGTATGGTACCTACGGAAAGATCCATATTACATTTATAGCAATTAGAGAGAGTAAAATAAAGATTCTTTCAAGTTCGATAAGTTTGTACAATTTCTTTAGATTTAATGAACGAGTGAGTGCAGCGAGGAGGATTATTGAATCATTTATATATATTTACAACACCATTGCATTGTTTTGTACCAAAATTTATTTTTTGTGAAGCAGACAAATTTATTTCGTTGCACAAACGAGGCAATGAAAAGTGCAAAGTAGTTTCTTGAAATGTAAATCGCTCAACAACAACAAGAACAGATAATGCAAAAACGATAACGAAAGCTGAAAATGCAAGTAAGAAAACAGAAAAAAATAAACACAGAGACAAACCTTCCCTCAGCCATTTTTCAAAGCGCGAGGTGTTTTTAAGGCACGGACACACGGACACATGGTGCAACATTTCATACAACAATGCGCGCTACAAATTTTTTGGAATTAGACACACTATGCAACAAAATCACGCAACATTTCTCGTGATAGCATGGCGTGCTTACCCATGCATTTTATAACAATAAAAACGGCTTCCAACAAAAAGTCGATTGAAAAGAAAAAAATTTGCGCTCAGTGTTACAAGAACAGAGCGCGATTCAACTTCAGTTTTGTAGCGTACAATGTTGCATGCAACAAAACTCATCAGTGAAATTTTGTCGTTTGCGTTTCAGTTTGAAAGAGCAATGTTTATTACGGTGAAATTTTGTAATTCTTACTAATTTGCTACGTTTAGAATCAATACGATTTCTATTCACTGCGAGTTTGGTGGGTAAATCTCAGTACCCGTATGTAATAAAAGAAGATTCGGATCCACCAGTGTTACGATACTCCTCAAAACTTTGGACTTGTGTCTTTGTTAATTTTTTCATTGTATTTGTTGTTGTGCTTTAAAATCACAAGTCGGCGTAATATTGTTTTTATTTCTTTGTTTTTTTCTTTTTTATCATTGTGGTTTGAGCGTGTGTTATGAACACGAAGACGTAACTAACAAACAAGCAAACATAAAAGCAAGTTGTTTCCTTTATTTGCTGCTAGCTGTTTCTGCTTTGAAAGGAGTATACCTTAATTTGTTGAAGACTTTGCAATGTAGTCAGCTCATAGTCTTTGCCTCTCAGTCTTCTCGAGCCGATGAGGCGCATGAAGCTAAAATATGCATAAAATTCCAGTCCTAGCTACCAGTTTTCACCATTGGCTTTGCTCTGTTTCTACTTCCGATGACGCAGTTACCATCTCCTTTTCTTCATGTTCAACCCCTTGAAGTTCTTGGCTTTCCACGCGTCTGCATTTTCCTTCTGGTTGCCATGTTAGAGCTGTTCTGCATTGACTGTTTCTCCCCATAAGTGTTGCACGTGTCTCACTGGGGTTAAAAATTCAGAATGTCTCGGGGATGCATGCCCCTGTAACCCCTAGCTATATCCCACCTTTGGCTACCGAAATCTTGCCTT
>JAOTRI020120436.1:0-12204 GCA_028564885.2 Zoanthus sanctaehelenae
AAACATAACGAACTGACCGATGAATATAAGTCAAAAGTTATCTTATATCCCTTTCCAAGATGTTTCCAAAAAGTCCAAGATTTTTTAACATAAGTATCGAATTTTCCCACAAGGTGTCACAGAGAAACGTCACTTACGCCAACCCCCCCACCCCCAAACGTAAAATAGACGTTTCTTGTGGGCAAAATCGATATGTGAGGTTTCCCTTAGCCTCTGGCTAGGAAGAATGGGCAACCACTTTCTTCGCAATTGACGTTAAATAAAGTATTTATTATTTATTAAAACATCAAATTCTAGATTTTGGCTCGTGTGGAAGCGCTTGAGACATTTAAATAAACTTTAAACATTTTTAAATCGAACATGGGGAAGTTTAAAGGAGATATATTTAAAAAATATTGACTGCCGGCGTTTAGTAATTGGAAGACCATGTCCGGCTGCCGGACGTATAGCCACTGCGTAAAAACTTAGCAACTCTACTCAAAATATAACTACAAACATAAACTATATAACTACTAGTAGGTATTGCTAAGTGCCAGCGAGCAATTCAAAACTTGAAGAATTTTTGAACGCAGTGACTCAGTACCTCCGGCAACCGAACATGGTCTTCAAATTACTAAATGTCAGGCATTCCATATTTTTCAAATATATCTCCTTAAAATATACTCATATTCAATAAAAAAAACTGTTTAATTAGAAGCCTCTTTTTAACTTGTTTTGTTTACAAAATTACCAGACAATGTTTTGAGTGGCATCCTTTAAATTAATAAGCAAAACTCGGCAAGTACAAGAGAAAACTTTCCCCGTTAGGCCCTCATTATATGAGACCGGCTGACCCGGTTAAGCGGGCTAAAAACTAAACCTTAGCCCCGTATTACATGTAATCGCGAGCCAAATTTTTACAGATTTCATGGGGACAGCCGGGTCTTGTTAGAAAAACTCAGCCCGCTCAACCGGGCCAGCCCGTTCCATGTAATCAGGGCTTAAAGTCTGGCTCTTGTCATGCGTGTCTTCACAATTTGGAGCTGATGCGTTATTTTATTTTTAGTTCCTCATGTTTACGTAAAGTTAGATGAAATAAAATAAAAATTAGTCATTTCCCATTATTTGGATTTTTTGTTCACGGGTATAAACATGTCTGTAGAGTATAATAATCTACAGTAGTTTTGTTTCACAAAAAATTGAGTAGAATTGTGAAAAAAATTTGTTCAAATTAAATATACTTCAGTTTGATTTGTATTAAACTTTCACATTTATTTGCATAATTTCTAATTGTAGTAGTCACATGCGCTGGACAAGGGCCTATTTTTTACCTTGCCAAGGTATTCGCCAGGCTATCAAAAGGCAGAATTGACAATGAAAAACGTTTTTGGCAAAGAACTTTTTTATTGTTTATATTTTTCGCCCCTCAAATGTGAACAATGCTTCTGCATTTGAAAGGAGGTAACAGTTTGTTTGAACAATGCAAGTGTCCACAAAAATGACATTTTATTGGTAAAGATTGAATTTGTTGAATTTGAATTTGTTGAATTTGTGTCGAGAAACATACAGCGAGGGGATTGTGTATAGAAATATAGTTTCTAATATGCACGCATAGGATCTTGAGGGAACAAATGCTGGTGTTATCGGTTAGACTGAAGCTGTGATAACAGACGCTAGCTGCTTCAACGCCGCTTCTACTTTTGTCCTTTTTTTATTTCACTTTCCGTGAAAACTAAAACACTGCCAATAAGCTATCGTTTATTGTTCTAGTTTTTAAACAGAAAGAAAGAGAAAAATATGATGTTAACAATCAGTGAAAGCGATATCACAAAGTCACCTGTCAAAAACGCAAATGGTGCGTGCTCAAGCTCAGAAGAAAGTTTGACCTGTAAGAAATGGTATTTTGCAAAGGAAATACATTGAGAAATTGCCATTTGTGTAAAGGTGAAGTAATACGAGCAACATTGTTGCGATACAGGTTGGAAATTAAAGTTGCGCGTATTACCACTTACAGGAAAAACTTCTCACGCAACAAAATTTACTGTTTCAGTTGCGCTCGTTGTCTTTTCATTGGTCAGTTCAGAGAAAGCGTGAGCACTGGCAAAGCGCTAGATGTAAACAAACAAGATGTCTGCTTCTTTCTTGAGAAAGTGTATGGCAGAACTTTCGATATTATTGCTGCTAGAAGAAGAAAAAGAAACAGAAAATTTTCTATGAGAAGTACTTTGTTTCAATTCCGAGAGCTTGTCCCTTAGTTTGGCCCTCCATTCAGGCATCACGCCAGGCCCGCACCCAAACCTGTGGAGAGTCGTGATAACGAGGTTTTACGCAAGAACTACCTTTACTGGAAGCATGCTTTGTCAAGTGTTGTCATTTTGATAGATCTGTGCTGCATAAAAAAACTATGGGAAATTTAATAATAAAAAGAGATTTGTTAATGTTATCAAATTAATTCATTTTAAAACAATTTGGAATCGATACAGTTTGGTTCTTTAAACTGCAATTATTTATATATCTATGTGTCATATTCACCGCGTATTCATGACATTAAAATTTATTAATCTTCAAAAATTCCTCTAATCTCCCCAGCGCATCACGTTAAAGAATTGCGTATTGACGGTGACATTCTTGTTGGAGGCCTATTCCCCGTTCATCGCCGCAGCAAAACAGCAGAAAACAAGTGTGACGAAATCGACCCTCAACCTGGGTACCAGTACCTAACTGCCATGGTGTTTGCGTTGAAAGAAATCAATAATAGCACCACGATACTGCCCAATATTACTCTCGGAGCCAAAATTTACGATACTTGTAGAAGTCAAACCATAGGTGTAGATCGAGCCAGGGACTTCATTAAATACACGTTGCAATCCGAGAGTAACTCTAGTAAACCTCTGGCAGGGGTCGTGGGTGCGTTCAGAAGCGATGTATCGTTAGCCGTGGCGAACCTTTTGCGAGTTTTTGATATCCCTCAGGTTTGAGAAAATTTTATTGCATATGCAGAGCTCTAATTCTTCTGTATTCCATGCCTATTGCTTCATAAATACAGCATAATGGGGCTATAATCTATAGGCTAAAACCAGTATCATTTCGAAAACGTCGATCTTTCGTTTCTTTAAATATATACTTGATGCCTAATCTGCAAAATATATGAAGGAAATCGCATGAATGCGATCACATTTTGTCGTTTATTGGCGCAAAAATTGTTTTGAAAATTCTAAAAACTGCCCGAGACGTAAGCAAGCACGATTTATGAACTCATATAATAATAATCATAATAATGATAATGGTAACGGTAACGGTAATGCTAATGCTAATGATAACGATAATACAAATAGGACGATCATTATGATAACGATAATGATAATGATATTAGTCCAGCGCTTGAAATTAAGAAAAGTTCCAAGTCGCCACTTGGCGACTATCAGTGAAAAAATGGTCGCCAAATGTAAAAATGTAGTCGTAGTAGATGAGGCTCATTTGATTAGCATCGTTGTTTGGCTTCCGGTAGATTGTGGCTGTAATTATGTGATTATGAAAAAAATACTCGATCTTGAACTTAGACTTAAAATTTGAAAATACGAAAACAAAATGCTGTACGACTTCTGCATGACAATCTTACATTAAGCTGAAAGCTAGCACAGTAATATTAGAACATTTCAGGGTTACCTTAAGCTGTAAGCTAGCACAATAATATTGGAACATTTCAGAGTTACCTTAAGCCAGCATTAACTGTGGATCTCTAGCAACACATGTCAGAAATCATTCCGGATACAGATAGACATTTACTACCAGATCTCCTCTTCTAAATGTAAATCCACTGGTCGGATTACGTTGATTTCAGTTAGAACGTGTTTTCGTAGACAAATTGATTATTCTGGTACCTAGTTGGGGGTTTCGGGAATTTTTGCTTGTTTTGTTTGTGTGTTTTAGTTTTTTCACATTATGGCTCTATTTTCACTTTATTTGTACTTTATTTTCATTTTAGTTTTAATTATTTGTTGTTATTTTTTACATTTTTCCAGAACTAAACACAGTGAAACGTTATGTGAAATCACCGCTCCACTTTGAAAATAACGACAAAAAAAGGCAGAACAAATGTCTCAGCTGTTACAGCGACTCGGAGCTGAAAAAAGTTTTAAAATAAATGAAAATAAAGTAAAAATAAAGCCAAAGCGTTCATGGTTCGAGTGTCCGCACTGTAAAGAGTAAATAGAATTAAGTTGTATTTCTTATTGTAGAAAAGCAGAAACGGGACTTAAGGAAATTGTTTCTCACCTTTAGTCTTTTATATATCAGAAGAACATAGTCGCCAAGTGGTGACTAAACTCGAATTTCTAGTCGCCAAGTTAAAAGTTTTAGTCGCATTGGCGACTGTATCGGTCGCAATTTCGAGCCCTGAATAATAATTATAACATAAATTTCATCCACATTAATGAGGATGCGATCAGTTAACCCATTGACTGGGAAGCTCTTTTTTGAGAGTCATTTACTCGTAGAAGTGGATGTCAATCAAGATTAAAAAGGCCTTCCCACCCTTCTGTCTGTCCCTGGTATTGTTGGTTGTTGAAGTTACTAGGGGGTGGAGCTTGCCGAAGATACAATCCCAGTGAAAAATCTTCCTGGGGTCAGTAGCATCCCTTTCGTTGGCCACACAGCACATGGACCGAATGTGGAGCTGTTGGTCTAATAATCTATTCTGTTGATGGAATATACCTATTTTTGGAGTAGAGAACGCACATAATTAATGACAATAGCATATAGTTGTTATCCGTAGTTGTGATATATCAGTAAACTGTGTGATGTAGATATGATAAGGTGATCTTGCAATAGTAATTGGTCATAAAGATCTAATTATAATTTGTTTTTTATACATATAGGTCAGTTTTGGCTCCACGACTCCTGAACTTAGTGACAAAAGTATATATGGCAACTTCTTACGCACAGTTCCGTCTAACGCTTTTCAATCCAAAGCTATGGTGGACGTAGTTAAGCACTTTAACTGGAAATACGTCATGACAGTGTTTTCACCTGGGGACTACGGCGAGAAAGGCATGGAAATCTTTTACGTTGAGGCTGAGAAGGCTGGAATATGTATTGCAAACAAAATTCGCCTTCCGTCCTTTCCTAAAGAGGAAGATTACAAACAAGTCGTTCGTAAGTTACTCGAGATGCGATCAAGAAAAAAAGGATGGAAAGTTGACGTGGTTGTGTTGTTTTGTATTCAACGAGACAATAGAGGATTGTTGAAAGCCGCAAGGCAACTTTTTGATGAAAATAACCGCTTCACATGGGTTGCCAGTAATTCATGGGGAAGAAGAGTGGACGTCACTAACAAAAATGAGAAGGCAGCAGAAGGTGCAATCACAGTGGATTTCGTTGGAGGAGAAGTAAAAGGGTTTAGAAATTATTTTACAAGTTTAAAACCTCAAAACATGAATTACTTGATCTATCCTTGGTTTGAAGAATTTTGGCAAGCTAAGCTTCAATGTCGTCTTCATAAGGCTCACAATAAATTAAATGTGTCGAAGAATTGTACGGAAGACGAAGCACTTGATAAGAACCTTGAAATAGTCCCTGTTCGTGTCGTCATCAATGCATTGTTTGCCATTGCGTATG
Source organism: Zoanthus sanctaehelenae (assembly GCA_028564885.2). Taxonomy (NCBI): domain Eukaryota; kingdom Metazoa; phylum Cnidaria; class Anthozoa; order Zoantharia; family Zoanthidae; genus Zoanthus; species Zoanthus sanctaehelenae. The sequence continues at coordinate 5,596 of JAOTRI020120436.1, forward strand.
CTCTTGAAAACATGCGTAGACGTCTATGTCGTGAGAGCTTTGGTATGTGCCATAACATGCGGAACATGAAAGGCAAATTGTTGTTAGAGTTCTTACAGAATGTCACATTTCCTGATGCTGCTTTAAACGAATCTGTTAAATTCAATAAAAACCAAGAAGTCAACGGTCATTATAATTTGATCAACTTTAAAAGAGGCGTCAATGGTTCATACCAATATGACGTAGTGGGAACTTGGAGAGGGATGCTTGTGAATGATGGCTCTGTTGTTGGTAATCTAACAATATTTGATAAGAATCAGATTTCATGGGCAACTTCTAAAACACCAGAGTCGTTTTGTAGTAAACCATGCATAGTCGGTCAAGTGAAAGAGGAACAAGTTGAGAACCCGAAATGTTGTTGGATTTGTAAAGATTGCAGGAAGAACGACGTAATTCGGAATAACACTTGTTTTGCATGTCCTAATGGCTACAAAACAGATAGAAATCTATCTCATTGTATTCAGCTTCCTGTTTGCTACCCAAGTGTTTCTGAACCAACAGGCGGGTTTCTTGCTTTTCTGTCAAGTGTTGGTCTTCTTGGCACTATCTGTACAGCGGTTTTCTTTATCAAGTTCAAAGAGCATGCCGTAATTAAAGCTGCTGGCCGAGAGCTGAGCTCAATCATGTTCGTTGGCTTGGCGCTCTGTTACATTGCCGCGCTGCTGTGGTTGGTCAAGCCCTCCCCGGCAAATTGTGCTGCAAGAAGATTTATTAGTAGTATTTCTCTGACGGCGTGTTACGCGCCAATATTGCTGCGCACGACAAGAATTTATCGGATATTTACCGCAGCAAAAAAAACCGTGCGAAGGCCTGCTTTTATATCACCAAAAGCTCAAATTATCTCCGCAGCTTGCATCATTGGAGTCCAAATATTTATTGCAGGTAAAACCATTTTTATTTTCATAAAAAACGTGTACTTGAACGCTGCTGAAAATAAATTTCCTAACAGTTGCTTTTTATCAGCAGAAAATCGGTTTTAGTTGTTGGTTTTTTGAATGTATACAATGTTGTTACTCTTCACATGGTGTTAGCAAAAAAATTGATTAAGATTCTTTTCATGATGTAATGTTTGTTTTAGTTTTAAATAGATCACTTCCAGGTTTCAGTTGGTAACTACCATGACGAGAAAACCAGAATTTTGGCGTTGCAAATGCCGCTGATTATAATGATAGCGGATTCAGTTTTTCAGTGTTAGCCTCGTTTTGTTGTTCTAAAAGTATTCAAAAATACTTGAGAGAGAGTAACACCTTCAACAATACACAAGTATAGTTAGTATTTAGGAATTTTCGACCATGTATTGAAAATAAGATTGCAAAAACTGAGTCCGTTGTCATTGAGGTTAGCGGTATCTGCAATGCAAAAAAATCTAATATCTTTATTTATTCATTTATCCATTTATCCATTTATTTATTTATTCACTATTTACATCAGTTGTGCCACCCAAACTATCTCTTGGATTGCTTGAATGGCGTTTAGCTCCATTTTTGAATTTTTCAAGGTTATCAAGATGCCTTATAGTACGTGAAAGAGAATTAAAAGTGTTTACATCATTTATTCTAAAACTCCCCTAAAACGTAGATGTCTTAACAAATGGGAGAAGCAGCAAATCACTGCCTCTTGTATTAATGTTGTGGAATTCATAGGCGTGGTTTAATTCAGATAAGAGATATGATGGTGGTATTTTGTGAATGCATTTGAAAACAAGCACACAATTTAGGAAGTCTCTGCGACACTGTAGCCTAGGACAAATGAGTATGAATCCAAGTCCATCTGCATTGATAGATCGGCACTTGATTATACTAGCAGCGCGTCTTTTCATCTTCACATGATAAGCTACTTTTGTTTGAGTCTAGTCAGTCTGACCAGTGTATATGTACAATTTATGTAGCTACAGCACACTTCGCAACCACATACACAAGAAAATGGAACCGATTTGTAAAAGAAAGATCGGCCTCTCAGAAATAAATTTTGTTTTTGATGTCACGAACCATAAACCAGTATGTAGTTACCAGTTTACTGTCGCTCAGTCAATGTAAAATTGTAAGTAAGTTTTCAAAACTCCAAACGCAAGTTACATCATGAAGAAAATTGTAATCTTGGCGAATATTTTTGTCATCACTTTTAGAAAGTTAAGAATATTAATATTTTTATAGATACAAAATAACTTATAAATGATATAAACAGTTAAGTTAGCTTCAACAGACTTTCTACATTTGTCAGGCTCAACATCCTTGACTTTTTCATTGCTAAATTCATGTTCGTGCTAGCTAGTTGGTGATAGCCGTAGAGTACATTTCATTGGGAAAAATCCTAATCCATATTCCGAATCCAAAAAAAGGTTTTTCGTTTCTTTGGTAAAGCCGGCCAAAACAGAATCCAATAAATCCGCTTATGACAAGTATTTAATGACGTAATATCAATCGTGGTTCTTAGGACTCGTTGCTTTCGCGTTTCTTTGGGAAAAGGCTCGGAAAAAATACATGTAGCAAACGATCTTCGCGCTAAAATTGTAGCCCGCTAGATTTTGAAAAATCCGCTTTTGGATTTCTTTGTTTCTTCAAGTAAACAATCTGTGATTAATCAAGTTTCGGATTCTTAGTTTCTTTGGAAAATTGTAGTCAGTGTGGTCTCCTGCAATAATCCATTTTTTAATGCCCCGTAAATCATTGGCATTAAATGGTTGAGGAAGTGGATATGCCTGGCGGAGAATTTTGGGACCATTTTTGGGAAGGATGATCATTTTGGCTAAAAAGTTATTTAATTAACCACGACTTTTCCCAAAGTTGTGCCTAAAAGTATCTGCGAGTCACATTAGTTCGCATGTGTGTAATGTTTCTTATGTCAATACCACCATTGTTGTTGATTACGATACATTACATGATTACTATCGTTTCCATGCAGTGCTTTTGTAACGATCTATCTTTCTATTTTTAGCAATTTGGTTTCTCGCACGACCCCCCGGCGTACGGCATGTCTATTCTCACGACTCCTACGTCCTGCTGGAGTGTCACGCCGTTGGTAGTCACGTGGTAATCTATCTTGCCTACAACATACTTCTTCTGCTGGCGATAGCAGTTTTGGCCTTCAAGACTAGAACATACCCGAGAAACTTTAACGAGGCTAAGTATATTGCTGTCACAGCGTATCTGTGTTGCTCAGTTTGGATCATCATTTTCCCTTGCTACCTAAATTTCGGAGACAGTTTTGTGAAGGCCTACCTCGCAAGTACTTCACTTCTCCTTGTTGCGACTATTATTCTCTGCGGGCTTTTAGCATCCAAGATTTTTCTTCTTCGAAACAAAGACCCTGAATCTGCTGGTAGTGTGACCATGCCAAGCTCCAGTGGCTTAGGAACGCGCAGCGAGGATCTTACCTTTGAGCAGCCGAACGCCATACGGGTTAAAAAGTGTGTAAACCAAGCGACTCAGTGCAATATTGCTACTTAGAATTTCAGTTGCAGCTGATTGGCTGATTTATCTAGCGACTTGCTTTATTTACAATTGCAATGTGTGATATCATGCAAAAATTGTTCCATTGTTTAACGAACAACCAACCTAACCGTCCCCCCATCCCCCTAAACATAAAGCTAGATCCTAGAAAAACTTAGATACTTTTGGAAACGGAATGGTGTTAGCACGGGTACGTGGGGATTTGTACGTATAAATACTATTTTGTTTCGGGTTTTAGTTTTACTTGCCAAAAACTTGCATGAAAGTTATGACATAATAATCCATACGCGCGCTTTGATTGGTTAGATAACTTGTTTGTTTTGCCAATAAACCACAGCTAGAAAAAGAAAACAAACAATATTAATGTCTTAAAGTTATTTTTAAGAGCAATAATTTATACTTTCTTATGGGTTTACCGGTATAAACATCATTTGAGATGATAGGAGAGCACGAGAAACGATTAATAACCACCTACCTTTGGCTCAACATTACAGCTTTTCTCCTGTTTTCCCAATAATTAGCTTGATTTGATTTGCCATACCGGTTAATAACCTATCAAAAGGTTATTGTATTTCAGTGACTGCATGCCGTTTTTCTATCGTTTTAGTCAATCTTGACTAACAGCTCAAAAATATTTTTGATTATGGAAAAATATAGAAATACGTTAAAAAAATAATTTAATAATGAATGAATTGTGCAGCAAGCTCACATCTATCTCGTAAAACATCAGTTCTGTTCGACTTTCTGTGTTGTCCTGGGCAGTCGTCATAATCAAATTTGTTATATTTCCAGTAAAAAAAAGTTCTTTAGAATAATTTTCATCGTATAAAAAGTAAACTCTCCATTGCTAATCACTTCTTCATCATTAGCAACAAAAAGAGCACCTCGTACACCTCGAAGACTTCCAGACGCCATTTTGATTCTGTATGGCGCGTCTTGAATTTTCCTGCGCGCTTGCTTAACCACTTGCAAGACCAGTGTTCAGTTCCAGTACCCACGTCTTGAAACGCGGTCAAATGTCGCGTCCTCATGCTTCCGCGTCCTGCTGCTAAATCTGCTTAAGGTAAGGGAAAGACGGACGCCACCAATATAAACCTGATTCGGATATCTTTTGTGTGCTGTTGCTGAAACATCAAATAACGCAGAGTTAATTGGATATTTGAGTTGTAGTTTAAAATTACCTGATCTACAAATTGAAGACCCCATTTTGCGTTAATTGATGTCTGAGCAACAGTTTTGAACCCGTTTTACCGTCTCCGGTTTGAAAGGAAAGTAAAGAAAACAGGTCTTCGTTTTGTAGTTTGACCCGGCCTAAAATACATATATTGCATTAGTTGATGAATAACAACTTTGACTTTGACTTTGACTTCGCTGGTTTGACAGGACAGTTATAAACAGGTCTTTGTTTTTGGACACCCATTAAGTGTTCATGTCAATCTGTTAATTAACCATAGTTTTTCACACGCTTGATGAGCTACAATTTTCTATACCACACTCTTAATAAAATAAGTCCCTGAAATTTAAATCTTTCTTCAACACGTTTTCTTTTTCCTCATTCTTACCCCTTACCCTTTACCCTTACCCTCACCCTTTACCCCTACCCTTCACCCTTACCCCTTACCCTTACCCTCACCATTTACCCTTACCTTCACCATTTACCCCTACCCTTTACCCTTACCCTCACACTTTACCCCCACCTCTTACCCTTTACCCATACCCTTTAACTTTACACTTTACCCCCACCCCTTACCCTTTACCCTTACCCTTTAACCTTACCTTCACCCTTTACCTTTACACTTTACCCCTACCCTTTACTCTTACCCTTTACCCTTACCCTCTCCCTTCACTCTTACCCTTTACCCCGACCCTTTACCCTTTACCCTCACCCTTTACCCTTACACTTTACCCCCACCCCATACCCTTTACCCCTACCTTCACCCTTTACCCTAACCCTCACCCTTTGGCCTCACCCTTTACCCTTACACTTTACCCCTACCCTTTACCCTTACCCTTTACCCTTTACCCTCACACTTTACCCTCACCCTTTACCCTTACCCTTTACCCTTACCAGCCGCAAACTTCCTCGTTTAGCAGTTTTGTTTATAATTGTATCTAGCCTTCAGTCCTAGTCTGTCCATCAACACACAGATTGTGTTTGAAATCTATCAACCAACCTGACCAGAAAGGGGGGGGGGTAAAATTTTAGAAGGAGGGTGTGTGTGTGTGAATAATACAAAGAATTTATTAGGAAGTTTTGGAGAAGGAGGGTGGCAAATACAAAGAATGTACCAGAAAATTGAAGAAAAGGAGGAATGAAAATCCCCCTCAATTCACCCCCCATCTTGTATCCTTTCTGACACGAAACATCTTTTGATAAGAACGTTGTTAGGGGAGGGTAGGGGCTCAAAAATATTTCAAACAAGTTGCATGATTGCAGTCCATTAATTATTAAAGGCAGTTACTTTCCATTTGTAGTTTGTTTACAAAAACATCCTCCGTGCGCTCGCTATATCACAAATGGGAAAACTGACGAGAGTCTTAATTTGCAATCTGAGTTCACTGCATTGCAAAGTGCGCCTAACACAATTTATTATAACTTTAGCGAGCATTGTGGCGTATTATTCGGGCTCTAACGGACATTTTTGCATTTTTTCTTGGGATCAGTTCTCGAATTTGCTTGCTAGCCGTTCGAAAGTTGGGTGAAACCACAAACGGGTGATTCGTGAAGCACCCGAGACGAGTGTCGAAATTTTGATTATTTTTCCCGGAAAACAATTATTCATTTGTTGTCAAAACTTATCTAAGTCGCGTTTTGTCAAGTGCGTTTTTGCAAAATTTTCTAAGCTGTCAGATTTGTTTTCAAAGTTTGCAAAATTAAACAATTATAATTCCAAAAGATACACTGAATCTAGGCAACACTTGTTATCTGAACAGCGTGCTACAGTCTTTATTTGCGATCGAATCTTTTGGCCGTGATCTTGTGTCCCTAATAATAATGTACTAATAAATAATTAAATACTCAATGAAAGATTCAGGTTCAAGTTAAAGTGATGAAAATGATGAATGTTTTTCTAGCAATCAGATTTACCAGAGAACTTTGTTTTCAGTGAGAAAAGACACC
>JAOTRI020120446.1:0-12202 GCA_028564885.2 Zoanthus sanctaehelenae
TGGAAACGAAAATCGCCGGTAAGGTCCAAAATCTGCCGGATATCGCCGGCAGCCGGCCGCTATTTTGAACCCTGGTTAATCATCCAGCTTAGTCAATAGCCGATTGACACATCCATCGACTTCCCCCTAAATCGTAAAAGCAAGGATTGCGTGATTATTCTTCATAACTAACTGCCGCCTGGTTAGCCCAGTTGATAAGGCGCCAGTCTATTGTGCGGCAGGTCTTGGGTTCGATTCCCGGCCGGACCATCACTCAAAGTCTTAAAATAATTGGGTATAAAAAACTGCCTTTGCTCTAACATCTGCAATGGTTAGACTTTCGCGTCTTCTCGGATAAGGACGTTAAACCGGAGGTCCAGTCTCTCGATCATTCTGTCGAGGGACTTAAAAGAACACACACTTCTCGCAAAGAGCAGGGTGGTGATCCCCGTGTTGTGGTCTGTTTCTTCCATTGAGGGCACTTCTTATCGGCTGCCAAGTTGTGCCTTAACATGTTAGCCGCTCCAGCGGACTTTCTAAGACCCTCAACTTTCTGACCTCAATTGTATATACCTGTAAACAGATTCTGAAAAGCCGTGAGGGGAGAACTTGTATATGTATATTAGATTATTATTATACTATCTTTACAATAAATGGATTTCGAAATGTGTCCTCAAGCAAATCCTATTTTGAAAGGGGGGCTTTGAAATATAATTACCACAAAGCCAAAGGTCCACAAAATTTTAGGAAAAAACTCTTGGCCTTGTTTTATATTTTCAAATATATATGATATATGTACTTCTATTGCTAAAACTTTCACTTAGTTTTTCAAGATATCGGTAACTGTTATCAATGAGTGTCCACAGTATAACCTAGAAGGTGAAAAAACCTGCAAATGACTACTTACGAAAAAAGAGATAGATTTTTGCGATGACATTTTGTCCGTTTCTTGATGAGTCTTGGTATCACCATACTTTTTTGTCGTTTGCATGACATGAATTCGATTGTTTATACTAGATTGAGTCTTTATTTGTTCTAAGGTATCGGGGTTCGGAGGCCTAGTGTGCAAAACATAGTTTTCCTTAGAATTTGAAGGATAACTATTCGTCCTAGCTTGCGTGACAGTTGAAGAGTCATTTTGAAAATAAATCCTCTGCGTTTTGCAATTTTGTGAGTGGCTAGAGGAAGCTCCAGATTCCTTACTTTGATTATTAAAATTAGATCCATTTAACATCGACGAGTTTTTAGGATATGTATCTTGTCTCTGTACAGTCTCATTGTATCTTTGATTGTCGAATATACGTTTTGCTTCAGTAATAATATTTTTTCTTTCAAATCGATCAGTTGCAGAATCCAAACTCTTAGTTAAAGTATCATTAGAATCCGTTTTCAAGTAGCAGCTTTTTTCCCTTGGATTGTCATCTGCATAGGGCGGCATGTGGCGTTCAGGCGCTTTCGGCTTTCTAGTTAACGGTCTATCATTGATGTCGTGTCGCCGATCGTATCTCTTATTTGAGTTCACAATAGGACTTACAGCAGTGACGAATTGATATTTTTTTATTCCCGAGCTTGACTGGACATTGCGCTTTAGGGATTGTAAGTTCTGTTCATGCTCACTATCAGAACTACCGCTGTTTACACTGTCATAGTTAATGATCGTGGGCTCACTCTTTTTACGCAGCGCGTTCGCTTGAAGTACAGGGGAGGTAGATCCGCTTGATTCACGAGAGCTACTTGAGAAAACAATGGGAGAGTTCGATTTGCTTGACCCCGATGACTGATTGATAGGGAATCCTCTAGAACGTCTTTCGTTCTGATTATAAACGGTAAGTGTTAAATTACGTTCCTCAGTACATGCTAAATACTGTGGTGGCAACAAGGGCTTCATTTCTTTGCTATCCGCTAATGTCGCTTTGAACAATGGTTCTAAAGAACAAAAAAAAGTAGTTAAATTAAGTTTCAAATCAAAGCGATTGATTTTGAAAAAAGAAAAAAATGATGATTTTTAACAAAAATGCTATTATTTAAAACTGATAAATTGTAGGATGACTCAATTCTGATTACATATGCATCCACAGGTCTTCTCGCCAATCGCACATGTACAATATCATAATAACTTGATTAAAATAAAGGGCGCGTAATATAGGAAGTATTTTTGTGATTACCTTAAAAAGAAACTTCGTTTGCTTCATCTTACATGTATTGTGTCACAAAAGATAATTAAATAATCGGCGCACGGAATGCAAGGTATGTTGATTAATGAGATTGACGCTTACAACGTTATTCGAACAAGTGCCTTTGGGAATACGTTTTACCTTTTCCGTTCTCTTCCCGTCGTGTAGCGATCAAACCACATCTTCGACTGTCATCTGACGAGCGAGAATGGCGTGACAGCAGTAATCTGTGAGTTGTGGAAGCAATCTGCTTTCTACAAAATGATAAACAAATAACAATTACAAATAAACTTTTGGTATAAGTTAGTATTCAAAAACAATTGGATCTATAGACCTGAAAAAGACCTCCGCAACACCAGCGTTCTGTTCAATTTACAATCCATTTATTCAGAAACTTCACGTAATTTACTTTAAATAACTGCTAATCACTTCATATGCTAGGCCCAGTTAAAGTTCATGCGTTATAAACTAAACAGTGCTTAAAATGAAACTGACAATGTTGCTAAAATGTTTACACTGATCGACACAAGTGAACACGAGCTTAAGGTGGTACTTGGCATGATGTTTTGTACGCTTGCACATAGTTGTCAAGCACTATACAACTGCCAAAATGCTTTAATTGTCTACTTTCTTTTGTCAAATAATTAGTGACAATTGTAAAGAGGGAATAAAACTGGAATGAGAAGAGAAAAATCGCTAAGCATTCTGGTAGTTGTAGTAAAATGACATCATCGTGCAAATGACATTTTAGTTTATTTGATTTGAGTTGATCCTTGTCCCCAGGGCCCATGCAATGTTTTTAGAAACACGCTATATATGCGCTAGGCTATGGATTATGCTAAAAATAAGCATTGGACTGAAGAGGAAACTTTGAAATGACGTAGTTTTTGGTACAAACGTTTTCTATTACTAAACGAAACTTTAGTCATCCGTTAAAAGGAATACTTTAAACACGTATATAGTACATAATTATTTCCTTGATAAATACTTAGTACAAATTGAAGAGAGAAAAAAAAGCTGAAAACCAACTGCATGCATGATAAACGTTTTAGTTAGTTCCCCAGTCAGAAAGATTGAATTCGCAATGCGGGAAGGAATACAATATCAGTTGAATCAATTTGACACTGTAGTTAAAGAATTTTAAAAAAATAGATGTCTGAACAGACATAAATAAAATGCTGCTGAAATAAAATACCAAAACGGTTACTGTTCATATGCAGGATGCCCAAACTGTGTGCAACTCTACAATCGGTTTCGGCTCCATTACAAAAATGACTTTTCAGATTGTAGATTTTTGTCGGATAGCCGAATGGGATTCTCGCCGACTATAAACTACAGTCCGAAACATAAGACTATAAATTATCTTTATTATGGTATTCATATTGTTTCAATTGAATTACTGACAAAACTATCTATTTACAATTATGACAAATATTGGATCGCTGCTGTAAAGGGCACATATGGTATAGCATTAGTTGAAGTGATTTGCAAGTCTGTCATTTTTTTCATCCCACACAATTCTAAGGTACACCATCCTAGTACAATTACTTCAAAAATCTAATTACAGGAGGTTCTGTTGTTCTAGTAAAAACGTAAAACTTACGCCATAGATTTCTCGGATTCCGGAGAATCGTTGAGCATTTCTTTCAAAGATAAGTTCGTAACACTATCCCCAGATCCCCGAGAGCCTGTCCCCGTCCTACTGCGAATGAGCTGTGCTAGTTCATACGGATTACTGTTCTCAATAGTTTGCGTAGAGAATAGGAGATCCCCTTCCGGGACGTTTTCAGCAATCCTGCTATTATATCCGTGGTTTTCGCTTATCTGGTAGTTGAAGAAGGATCTAGATTGCAAAAACAAAAAAAAACACTAAAAAACAAAACAAGTATTAATTATTTTAGTTGAACGCGTTTTTTAATTAAAGGGCTACTTATCAACGTCTCTTTCTTCCTTGGCAGGATCCCATAACTAGGAGCGAGCAACTCTTTCATGTTCTAGTGTCACGGCGTTTTCACGAACCGACTTATTTTTAGCTCATAGTTTCCGTGTATTCTGACCAATCCTTTGCGTCCATACTTAACCATTGCCGCCACCGGAAGTTTGTATTACCGTCAAAATGAATTAAACCAACATGGCGGACTGTAGTGACGAATTAAGAGCCGTTTCAGGCAAAGGTTTTGAAGTACTAGTCCCAGTAGTTTAGAAGACAGTGTAAGAGTGAATGAGTAGGAATTTGAACATGGTATTGCGGGTTGTCGTTGTCTGGTAAGGGAATAAGCAGTCAAACTCGATCATCCAAACAGAAACGGAACCGGGAACTTCACTTGGAATTTCCCGCAAAAACTGATCTAAACATAGATCTAACATAGAGCAAGTATGTGAGTTGCTCACCCTTACTTCTGGGCTCATGCCTCGGTTAATTTTAAACTTAACTTTAGGGAAATACATTTAATAATAATAATAATAACTTTATTGAAAATGAGATTAGTAGTCGAAGGCTAAATTACACTCATTACATAAAATATAAAATAATCTATACTTAGGTTATAAAAAATGGAATATAACTAATTCAATTGTAACGCTTCTAAAAATTCGTTAAGATAGATACTGATTAATCAGAGTTCCACAAGTCTATCATCCAAATATTCAGTTATATACATGTTCTCTTATTTTATTTTAATTAAGATTTAAAATGATTCAGGATCTTAGTTTAGAACAAATGTCTCGACTGTTTATTGTGTTGTCTATGATAAATAACTTACTACTACGACGAAGAAGACCACGTCTACCACCCGCAATTGTTATCATTTCCGTCATCAGCATTATGGTTAAGTATACTCACGGTTCGTTAGTTAAGTGCTTGGGGCTTTGTCCATCCGGCGCGTCGTCTTTGAAACGAACTCTTTGGCTCTTTTCGCTTTGTTCAGTTGATCTTGAATCGTTTGAAGTGTTATCAAACTATTAAACACAAGAAACCGCAGTAAATCCAACTGAGCTGTACCAGTAAACTCCCAATATTTTACGACCCCATAGGAGGATACGATTATTTTTTTGTTGTCGAAACCGGGGTCATTAACTCGTTGTTTGTAGTTGGAGAAGACCCAAAGCTCAAAACAAGTACAAGCATTTAAAACAGTAAAAACAGTTTGCTTGCTACGTTGTGCGAGAGGGACCGGATTGAAATAACGGTCTTTTTTAAATTTTACATTTATTGTAAATTCTGCATGTTTAAAACGTCTTTCTATAGATTTTTTTTAACAAGTATTATATTTATTTATTAATTTTTAAATTACAAAACAATTCACTGTCTATTAGTATTCACACACAAAAATAAAATACACCTACACCAAACACACATCACACACACACACACATTTCACACACACGCACGCGAATAACAACTTTGAGACCCGCCATTGAAGCATAACGGCCTTATGCTTTTAAACAAGATCAGTAGCAGACTGGATTTACTTCTAATATCACCAGGGACGCGAGTGACAGAAATACAGCTTGCAACGAGAAGGGATGGTTGTCATAGTTTTTAGGGCCCCAAATTGGTAAATTTAGAACTATTAGGGACTCTTAAAGGTTTTTAGGTGAGCAAACACTAAGCTGGTATCATTTAGGGGGTTTTAAAACAATTAGTCCAAGAATTATGGTAAAGCTTTCCATAACTTTTCAAACAGAAGTAGCGAAGTCTCTAACAATTATAAAAGATATATTCATTTTGGTTAGTATACCTTTTCTAGGCGTAAAAATCTATTGCTTCCACTGGCACCTTTGTAAGACAATATATTTTAGGGGTGTTTAAAACAATTTTGACAGTTCTTCTGGATATACGATATTTGGAGCCTTCCCTAGAAGAACTAGGAATACTTTTGGCACTTTGAATTACATTTGACCTGACATAGTTCAACTCTGATGCTTCTGTACTAGTAATGAGGACGAGGTACGCTTATAAGTCGATAAATCAAACGATTATATAATAGAGAGTTACTAAAATGGAAAAAGATTAACTTCTCACCTGATCACCGCCATCTGCTTCAGATCTGTTAGGCAGTCCCAATGGTTGTTGTTTTTCAAGAATCTGAGAAAGTGAATATTTTAGCTGATTTTTTGCTCTCAAACCTTGTAAAGATTGAAGTAAATATCTTGAAATGTCCTCACTAAATGTGTGCATAAAGGCGAGGATCATCTTTGCGTAGAGCCTGCTCACACGAGGCAAGTTTTCTTTGGGTAGAGGGTAAGGGTAGGGATATCTCGGTCCCCCCAGTTATCTCGGGCCGAGCCAAGTTTCTATATATTTATAATTATACTATGTTCCAGCCATTCCGTTAAAATGACACCAAGACAACACGGAACCTGTGTTATTTCGTTCTGGAATGTAGGGATAGCCCTAGGGGTTATGTTGTTTCGATCAATGTGAGCGGTTTTCCCCGAGAAATTTCAGGGGCTGGGGACAATTTTGTGAATCGAATGTGCTCATACCCTTAGCTCAAGACCTCTCCGAGTTTTGTCAGTTTCCTGAAGTGAGCGGGGGAAAGATACATCTAAAACCCCCCCTCTCTTCCCCCTTCGAACTCGAGATAACTTACTTCATGTAAACTGAAGGCTTATATAGACTTAATTTTACATCGAAATGGAAAGCTGAAAACACGGTATCGATATCACAGAGATAAGAAGTTAAAGCATTGCTGAAGATTAATATTTTGTCAAAATATATTTTTAATATTAACTAAATATCGATGACCCATATATAAATGACGTTGCTAAAGAAGCAGTACAATGTCAAGTTTAAAAAAGCAAAAACCGCCCAAATTCTACTTCACAGCTGTCCATGATTACTCCAGTTGCTTCCTTTGAAATTACTCGGCTGAAGCTCATTGTACGGAACAGAGTTTGGGTGGTTTTTACTTTTTAAAACTTGACATCAGTTGGTAAGCACATCGCATTAAAGTAGCACAGGTTCGAAACTGTGTTTTCTCACCTCAAGCCGTCTTTTTAACTCCATATTCTCATCTTTTAACATATTCAATTGGCGATGCTGTTTGGCCACACGAGCTGCCAGCAACCAGCACGACTCCACCATCACTAAATACTTGTAACAACCGGTTTGACATGATTTGTGAGCATAGTCCGCGGGGGTGCGTCCTTCTTTGTCTCTCACAGTGACGTCAATGTTGTGTTCTACCAGAGTTTGGAGGCACAGTAAATGACCTTCACGTGCTGCAAGGTGGGCTGGTGTGAAACCATTTGCCTCGCTCGATTCTAGAAAGAAAGTAAAACAAAAACACAAAAAATATATTTATCTTACAATCAGAACAAAAATAGAACACGCTTTATTAAAATATTTCAGAGAATAAAAGGTTACTACACCACCTCATTATGAAATTATACACTTGATTCCTACTTAAAGTTGTTAAAAAAGAGCCCAATAAATTGTTTGGGAGACGGGTGACGAATTTGGCTCTTATGATTTGTTTCTTTTTAATACGTGTCCTCTGCTGAAAAGTGAGATAGGTTTGATAGCTTTCTTTTTCTGCGAACTGACATTTGAAACCTCAGAACCACTGTCTACGTCACACTTGTTGAAATTTGATTATTGTCAGAGCGTAAAACGGAGGGAGACAAATTGAAGAGCCGTTTTCAAAATTTTAAACTAACATAATCATGTATAGAGACGCTCCTTTAAAATATCGAGAAACTAAACTAACAACTGATGATGAAAAGATTTTAATTGCCGTCTGTTTAGTGTAATTGGTAAGATGCCAGTCTATCGCGCGAAAGGCTCGGGTTCGATTCCCGGTCGGACCAGCACTCAGGGAGAAAGTGCTGCCTTTGCTCCAACATCTGCAAATTGTTAGACTTTCACGTTTTCTCGGATAAGGACGTTATACCGTAGGCCATCGGGGATTATATCTGTGTTTATGTGTGTGTGTGTTGTAATGTGAAAGGTCTCCGTCCACCTTTGAGTGGTAAAGATGGTGTCCTCAATTAGTAAAGCTATATATAGGCCTTTGGCCAGCTAGAAAAGACTTGACACTTATAAATAAAGTCAAAATACAAAATACAAATAATTCATATTTAATTTTCTGGGACCAGTTGTTCAAAGGCTGGTTACATTTAACCCTGGGTTAAGCAAAAATATAAACAGGACTTTCTTCTTCAAGAAGAGGTAAACAACTATTTATGAATACTGTTTGGATTTATTTAGGAAAAGTCTTGTTAATCCCAAAATTACCGCTAAAATTTCTCCTTGTAAGATTGGAAACAAGATCGTGGGATAAACAGTTTTATTAAATTTTCAACCTCGAATATTGCGTTTCTAGCGTTCCGATTGGTTCACTCAATCTCGGTTATCAGCTCATATACCGAATGACGATATATGGAAACTAACAAGAAATCTTGTTTATCAATATATTAAAAGTTTTTTGCTATTTTCAAGTATCGAAGGGTTTGGAAAAGTCATGAAATTTAATAAAACAATTATAGTCCATTCGCGCTTGTTGGATATGAGATGATTATAGCCAACGCGGCGCTACGCTCCTCGTTGGCTATTTACCATCTCATATCCAACGCGCGCTCTTGGAATAATTATTAATTATTTTATCATCATCGTCAATTCGATTTTGATCCGAATTTATCCACGCAAACTGGGTTTATTTATTTATTTATTTACTTATTTGATTATTTACTTACTTACTTACTTATTTATTTATTTATTTATTTATTTATATACTTACTTATAACATTTAGGGACCTAGTGAGGTTCCAAGGGGTAAAGATCAAAGGATTCAAGGTCCCTTACAAGGATCTTAATCCAATGGTTAGAGCAGCAATGACAGAAATTGATGTTATTAGCGAAACACTGCAGATAAAAAGGAGCATTAAATAAAACTAAAGAAATGCTATAACTACACGGAATATACACGTAAATTTAATAACCGTAAATTAAAACTACAGTAAAGCGAAAAACACTGGGGCGCCTGCAGAAGTTACAAGAAATCTAGCAAGTACAAGGACAAACTTGATTAGAGCGACGACACAAGGGACCAATTATACGCCAAGAACGGATATTTTCCACATTTGGCAAATGTGTTGTCAAGACAATAAAAAAATAGCCGCTTAAGGCGAAGCTTAAAAGCAGATGTAGAACAGGAGGAACGGATATCGATGGGAAGGGAGTTCCAAACGGGGCAGATACGCACACAAAGGGAGTCACGAAAGGTGGAAGAACGGGCAGATAAAAGACGGAGGTCAAGACCAGAAGAGCCTCGGGGTTGGCCGGATTCACTTCACTTTTTGAAGCAACCTTTCAAACTCCCACTCTTGATCTTGCTCGAATCATGGTATCATTGGCTTCTAACCTCTCCATTAGGACCTCTGTCCTCTTTTTCTTCATCGGTTTTGCACCACATTGCTCTCGCCATTACTTTCTTGGTCCTTCTCAAAATTTCCATTTCATTTTCCCTCAAACACCATGTGTCACTCCCATATAACATCGCTGATCTCACACAACTCCGATAAACCATACCTTTCATCTTAAACGATAACCTTTTTGAGTTCAGCTACTTTTTACATTCCTTGAACATCAAAATTCTAATTTTTGCTTTTTCTGTCACAGCTGCCACACAACCACCACTTGCATTCACTCTTTCCCCCAAATTACAGAAACGTCTCGCTGTTTTCGCCTTTTCGCACAACTCCTCCACTGGTTCTACAAATCCATCAACTTGCTTTTTGTATCTTCCGCGCACAAAATCTCTTCTTAACTTTGGGGTCACCATCTTTACTTTCGTGCAGCTTCCTGATGGATCCATTTCCCACACTTCTCGTTTTTTATAAAATTATTTTGATAACAACTTTTTTTACGTTTCAACTGATTTGGCTCTACGAATAATGCCTTCATTAGTAACTGGCTAAATTCGATTCCCGCCGATGGCTATATATGTTATTTTTTCCCTATTTCTTTCTATATATCTACCTACCGAACGCATTCCTATTTCATTTATCTACATATATTACCATATATGCGTACCAAAAATTACGGTGTTTAACTTACCAATAGAGAAAAATATCGCCCTGGGAACCCCTACAGTTACCATCTATATAACATTTTCCGGCTGCGTTACCATCGTGGTTGGTCCTTGTGGTGTAGTGGTTAACACGTAGGACTAGTAAACTGAAGATGTGGGGTTCAATTTCCGCCGAGGGCTTCTATATGATATTTTTCTCTTAATTCTTTCTATGTATATCCTGAAGGCAGTCATCCATAATAGTTTTTTGTTGATATTATGTCCCCTCTTTGCTTGTTGGGTGATTTTTTTGGCGAGTTCTAATAATTTAATCAACACGCATACGGATCAACAACGCGATATATAAAACGGCTGATTATAGTCATCATCATTATCATTTCGGCCGCAGCCGAGCTGCACGCCTGACGCTCCAATCTGATTATAGTCGTTAACATTAAAAGGTTCTTTTCAGAAAGTGAGACTTTTGAAATTTCTCTGAGAAAAGACAATTTTTGTCTATGACTACGTTAATAATAAGAAGTCAAATTCATTTTGCTACGGCCCCCAGTGACGTGTACTTTCACAATATCTCCACCTACTTCAAATCTTATTGACAACCCTGCAGTATACAACGTATTATTGCACTGGCCCTAGAAATATTTTGCTACGGCCCCCAGTGACGTGTACTTTCACAATATCTCTACCTACTTCAAATCTTATTGACAACCCTGCAGTATACAACGTATTACTGCACTGGCCCTAGAAATATTTTCAGCTACGGCCCCCAGTGCCGTACATTTTCACAATATCTCTACCTACTTCAAATCCTATTGACAACCCTGCAGTATACAACGTATTACTGCACTAGCTCTAGAAATATTTTCAGCTACGGCCCCCAGTGCCGTGCATTTTCACAAAATCTCCACCTACTTCAAATCTTATTGACAATACTGCATTTGACTATGGCAAAATCCACATCTGTAAGGAAAGAAAGACTTAACCCCTTCAGTCCCAGTAGTAAACAGCACTCATTTTCTCCTTACATAACTCATATAATATCGAAACAATTGGTTATGAGATACTGAAAATTGATCAAAAAAGCAAACTGTTAAAGATTATAATTACAATTCTCTCAAATATTTTCACTGGAAAGTAATAAGCTCACAATGGGAGAATTTAACAAAACAACTGGAAGCGAAAAGGTTAATGTGACGGATACACGTCTTCTTTTCTAGACTAAGAACAACTTTATAAGAACAAAATTCAAATTGACCAAATTTAAGAACAACCTCAGGCTTAGTCTCCGAATATTTATGAAATGTTTTACGTAAACACTTCACTAAAACTCATAACTTACACAATAAACACAAAATGTCTCACGGTGTTTCATATTTATGATAAAATGCGAGGCGCATCGTTTTGCAGTGCTTTGTCTTTCATTGCTTCAGATTATGTCTTTTTTCTTTCTTTGAGTTGTTAGAAATAAAGATAGAGTTAATAAAAGAACAATTTTTGTGGCTGAAATCACCAAAAAAATTAAGAACAAGAAGCAGCGGAAAAATCCACTGGTTCTCGTAGAAAAGCAAGTATAGTTTCAAAAAATCACTTTAAGTCTAAGGTCACTTAATGCATTTGTAAGATTTTACTGTTATCACTTAATAACAGTTTTTTGAAACTTGAGCAGTTTTTTTCAGATCATAGCATTATCTAATTATTCCAGAAAACTTTTTCAGATAAAACTTGTACATGGAGATCTCATCTTCAACTTGATTTAACAAAAAACTAACAAGCTTTATACCTTTTTTTTCATTAAGAACACACTTAATAAGAACAGTGAGGCTCAAATCACCCGAAAAATAAGAACAAAGTAAGAACAATTTGAGCCTGAAATGAAAATTTAGAAAAAAAAAATTAAAAAAATGAAAAAATAACAATCTGAGCGTGGCAAGCAGCCATTACACTGAGCGTCACACATTAAATATATTTCGTTACTTAATACAAGTATACTCCAACTGTAACAATTACATGTACTGT
>JAOTRI020120457.1:0-12202 GCA_028564885.2 Zoanthus sanctaehelenae
CCCCCCCTGCTCTCTCTGTTAGCTATATATATATGGCTATGTTATAGAACCCGTTCATCTTTTGTTTCCTTGCCCACCTATCGTCCTTTAGGACGCTACTAAAATATCGATATCGTTTACTATATCGATTAATCTCTTGCTTAACTCCTTTTTAAAATAGACTAATTCTATCTGTACGTTCTTTGGACTATATACCTAATGTCATCTTAAAAATTCCATTAGATTTAGTACCGTATTTTTCTGGGTCTTATAACTTTATAATTTTCTGAATTGTCGGTGTCCATGGCTTAATCAAGCTATATAGTTTTTCGATCCTTTATTTACAGGTTTACTTTGTATCGCTTTTGTGCCAAGTTTCTTTTTCCTTAACATGGAATGTTAGATCAGAATGTGAGTCAGTTCACATTGTGAAGATATCAGATCTCCATGGTGTGTCATATTATACAATATAAACTGTTTCTCTTGGTTGTAAAGCTGGGAAAATGTCTCAGCGCAAATATAAGCCAGCGAGTGTTTTTTTTTTTGCTAGACTTTGTTCACTATAGAGTGTGAAGTAAACATTGCGCTAAGCACTTCTATCTGTGCTTCCTTACATTGTTTACAATTTAGAAAATAAGTTATTTAAATATCGTCGATTCCTTAATTTTTCGTCAGTGTTGATCATCCTGCTGATGAACAGTGGCTGTTTTGCTTTTTTTTAACGGCATTGTAGTTATGTCTGTTCAGATATATATTTGAAAGCTTTGCTAATCAAATCTTTGAGTTTCCAAACGTGTTGCTCACACTTGTGTGTTACTTAATAATGCCTCGGAACAAGACGATGTTCGTTTTTCAATTTTCGGCTTTAAAATGCGCCGTGGAGACCTTTTTTCATCTAGACTAGCTTTCCTTATAACCAAGCTAATATTTTCGTCTTCCATAGTTTGTTTAGAATATGATCGCGACCTCTTATCTGCAGATGATTTATCTTCCTTGATCTTGTTCCTGCGTTGGGGCGGAGGTGTGGCAGTGTAGTTTGGAGTCTGAGTAATTCGCGAAATTGTCGATCTCATGGTCGAGCTTCTATTGTATCTAACTCTTTTATTACCTCTAATTACGTCATTCAATCCCTCCCGAAAGCTTTCGTTGAATATGAAATAAAGACAGGGGTTAATGGCGCTGTTGGCATGAGCCAGCCAAAAAAACACAAACTTTAACATAACTGGAAAATTCTGAAACGTTTCCATGTCGAAAGCTATCATCAAATGGTTTGAATGGACTGGAATCCAACAAAGGTTAAAAACCAGGACAATTGTTATAAGCATTTTGATGACCTTTCTCATCTGTTTTTCCATACGGCGTTGGTTTTCATTGGAAAACTCTCCCGGAGCTTCTCTGTGCCACAGAAACCGCACCATTAGAGTATACAATACAACCATAGCGCTCATTGGAATTGCGAAAGCCATAAAAAATTTTACGATCATCTCGTACTTCGTATAGAGTACATTTTTAACTGGATCATTCGACCACGCTGGACTGCAAAGACTTATCTGGCCCAGGTAAATAACATCGAATTTATAGAGATCGCCCATGAACACGATGCTCGAGAAAAGCCAAACCAGCGCAATAGCCCGTTTCACGGTGTTTACGGAAAAGGGTCTTTTCATGACGTGTACGATGGCCAAATATCTACAACAAAATAGAAATGGTCCTGCTGTTATAATCCTTTTATTTTAAATAACAACGCTCTTGATTTTGAACTTTTCTTTCAGGTTGATTTTAAACATAAACAGACATGTTTCGAGGGACAACCCTCATCGTCAGTGTGGTAATAAATTGAGTTTACAAGGTGGTTTTCACTGTATCAGTATTTATACTAGGCCCAGATCAACTGAATAATACCAAATTCGGCCCAAGCCTATATAAACATAAACATGCATATGCAATGTTGTTCATGTTCTCTCGTATATATTTGGTATTATTCAGTTGATCTGAGCCTGATACTGAGTAGAAATACTTCACAGTGGTGTTTGGCGCATTTGCATTTCTCTCAAGAAAAATGGGGCCTGGGAATCCTCAAGCTATCCAACTTAACTAATTAAACTGCTGCGTTAATTGCCAGCGTGGTGGTCCCTGATGGTGTAGTGGTTAGCACTCCTGACTAGAATACAGGGAGACGTGGGTTTGATTCCCGCTCGGGGCATATACCAACTTTTCGTACGAGTGTATTTATTCTAAATAAATGAATGAATGAATGAATGAATGAATAAATACTTTACTTAACGTCAATTGCGAAGAAAGTGGTTGCCCATTCTTCCTTGCCAGAGGCTGATATTTAATCGCCCTACGGTTCAGATCTTGGCGTGAAAGTCGATTTGCATAGGGAGGAAAACTGGAGTATCCGGAGAAAAACCCTCGAAGTCAGATTGAGATCGACAAATCTCAGCCCACATGCCGATCTCAGGAATCGACCCCGGGTCGTAGAGAAGGGAGGCACGACTGTTGACCACTATGCCAACCTGACTCCCAAATACACGACCTTCCGACGAGTGTAGCTCATGTGCCATCCAGGAAAAGTCAAAGACTCTGATTTCCTTAACGCAACAGAAACTTAAGATAAGCGCCAGCTCGAATGGGCCACTGAGCTTTACAATGGTACATTTATCAATATTAAATTAATTATTTATCAATATTTATTTAAAAATAACCAGAGCTTTAACTATATATATTATTTAGCAATTAGACCTCGAGACCGCATGGACTACGAGGCAACAGTTAGTCCCACGGTCTAATTGTTTTAGTATTTTCCTACATGTTGAGCCATAATTAGATATAAATACGTGCTAATTTGTAGATGCTAAACAAGTGAATTTTTCAATTTGCAACTCCTGTTTGTATCCGTGAGAAAAATCTATGAAAAAGTAGCAATATTTCTATCTTCTAATGCTTGTAATTTATCATTGAATATTTTCATTCCTTACGTAATAGCTTTTTTTGTCTTCTCGGATATCGAACTATCTAAAGGTTCTTGTAAATAGTTATTTGACACTTCAGCAAAACGCGAAGGACCCGCCATTGTTTTCGCAAACTCGTCACCTCGGACTAACACGAATAGCCCGAGGTGAGGGAGCCAATCAGATTGTAGTATGCATAATAGCCCGAGGTGAGGGAGCCAATCAGATTGTAGTATGCATAATAGCCCTGATGTTGGGAAATATTAATTTCAGTTAACCTTAAGAAGTTTTTTCAACGCATATCTTTTAATGAATGACAAAATTTACAGTTGTCACTCTTGAAATACACGTAATGTCTTACAACTGAGAAATATAATTGTTAAACAGTACATTCATTATCGTCATACAACACCTCTTTATAGACTGAAGTTATTACAAATGTAGCTTAATTTAGAAATCTAGCTTAATTTAGAAAAACAGGTTTGAATTGACCATATCCTAAATGGAAACAGTTTATAAAAAAAGATAAAATGATAATTTTTAGAATGACGTTTGGGACTGGAATCCTTTGAAGGAGAGTACATAATCCTAAATGGTACTAGATATCCGGCGTACGTTGTAAAGCACGTTTTTATTCCATTCTCATGAAGTACTAATGTTAATGTTTGTCAGGTGGTTCAGCCTCTGGGGTTCCTGGTGAAGTGCGAGGATTTTATACGTCTTGGAAAAGGTACGGCAAGCTTTCTTGGAAAGATGTGGTTCAACCTGCCATCGACCTTGCAGTTGAAGGATTCCAGCTAGGAAAAGCTGCTCATTACGCACTTACTCGCAAAAGTGTGCAAACTCTTCTTTTAAAAGATCCAGGAATGAGGTGCGTCTTTTTAAAGTGCTATTATGAAATGTAACCTTAAAAGAGAAGACAATGTTAGGACTTATACATGAAGAAAACAGAAAAATAAGGGTCTAAAATGCTGGTATCAACTTATCCGACGTTTAAAATCCAGACCTGAGAATGCTATTAACCATGCCATTGATTAACAATACATAATTTACAGTGATGGCATC
Organism: Zoanthus sanctaehelenae; assembly: GCA_028564885.2. NCBI lineage: Eukaryota > Metazoa > Cnidaria > Anthozoa > Zoantharia > Zoanthidae > Zoanthus > Zoanthus sanctaehelenae. The sequence goes on from JAOTRI020120457.1 coordinate 3,999, forward strand.
AAAGCTAGAGTTCAAGTTGCTGGTTCCAACTAATGAACTAAGAATACATGATTGGATTGTTGGTATCAACTTACTTCATTGTTATTCCCACGGATTAATTAGGTAATCGGATACATGATTTGGAGTGTTGGTATCAACTTTACTTGATTGTTATTCCCACGGATTAACTAGGTAATCGGATACATGATTTGGAGTGTTGGTATCAACTTTACTTGATTGTTGTTCCCACGGATTAACTAGGTAATCGGATACATGATTTGGAGTGTTGGCATCAACTTTACTTGATTGTTAGTCCAACGGATTAACTAGGTAATCGGATACATGATTTGGAGTGTTGGTATCAACTTTACTTGATTGTTAGTCCCACGGATTAACTATACGTAATCGGATATATGATTTGGAGTGTTGGTATCAATTTTACATGATTGTTAGTCCCACGGATTAACTAGGTAATTGGATACATGATTTGGAGTGTTGGTATCAACTTTACTTGATTGTTAGTCCCACGGATTAACTATAGGTAATTGGATACATGATTTGGAGTGTTGGTGTCAATTTTACATGATTGTTAGTCCCACGGATTAACTAGGTAACCGGATACATGATTTGGAGTGTTGGTATCAACTTTACATGATTGTTAGTCCCACGGATTAACTAGGTAATTGGATACATGATTTGGAGTGTTGGTATCAATTTTACTTGATTTTTAGTCCCACGGATTAACTAGGTAATTGGATACATGATTTGGAGTGTTGGTATCAACTTTACATGATTGTTAGTCCCACGGATTAACTAGGTAATTGGAGTGTTGTAGATAGAAGCCAGAATTCAGATTGCTAGTCCCCATTGATTAACTTATTCATAGAACAAATAATCTTAATTGTTGGCAGGACCGGATCCAGAACTATGAAAAAGGAAGCTAGTAGTCCTGAGTAGAAGATTGCACAAAGTGCACAAAGCCCTAGTGGACTGTAAACAAAAGAATAAACTATTGTTTGAACGTACGCAGAGATAAGCCTGTAAAAAAAACCGTTTCTAATAAATATAAATCATTTGAGACTGTCGGCCGTATTTTTAAAAGCCCTTCAATATGAAATGTGCAGAAATGGGACAATCAGTAACTTGCACTTCTTTTTAGTGAAAAAAAGCAGTCAATGGGAGCTCACCTTTGCGTCTTGATGCCATGACACAATTCTGCCAAAACAACACTATCTTTTTGATCGAGCAGCAGCACTAGCTGTCCAAATTTCCTGACTTCAATTCTAAATCACAACCAACTTATTTACATAAAAAACAGTCGAATTACATCTAATATGATAGAAAATCATTTGCACAGTATTTCACATTGAAATTTCATTACATTCAATTTAAAGTCACAAAGCTACCATTTACCCTGTCCTAGACCTTTGATAGGGACGGCGATGCAGCATTTTACACAGAAATAGCCGAAATAAAAGCATAATTTTTCTATAAATCTTCTTTAATTTCCAAATTTTTCCGTAGATATGTTAGAGAAACTCTTTTCTGGCTGTTTTATGTAGTAATGTGTCTTCAGATAAAAAAATTTGTGGAGCTACAAAGGTCACAAAGCAAAACGCTGAGCCGTATTTTGAAGATTGTCTTCTATGGCTGTGAGTTTCAAATTTCGATTTCGGACAAGGCGGAAAAATATTTCCGACAACAGAATTCATACATATGATTTTGTATATGACATAAATGCAACAGTAAAAAAGAAGAAAAACAAACAATGAAGGGCTTCAAGATAGCAAAATGCGAACTGGGGACAGTCAAATCAATCAAAGCAACCATTCCCATGGATCACACAACCGTGTGGGCTATAGCTCCATCACTTTTTTGCCCAAAGACATTTAATTTCTATTCAAGTATAGATGATCGCAAATCCACGCTTAAAATTAAAGCACTCAGCACTTCTAGTATGGACACAACATAGTCTAGTAACCCCACCACTTTCGAAATCAATGCGTGGTCCCTTATTCCACATTTTTTGAGAAGGGAGTAAATTTCAAGTGACGAATATTAATTGGTCTGCCAAAAATAGGTGGGGTGGGGCGTACGCCCCTTACACCCCCCCTCCTCATTGGATCCGGCCCTGGTTGGCATAAATGTTAATTGTTAATGGAATAAAGCATCTAGATGGATGGTTTTAGCTCAACTTGACTCTTTGATGTGTCACGAAATTCACATGATTATCCTGTTTTGTACAGGATAGAATATTGTTCCTTTTTATAATCTTATAACTAGTTTACTTGCATCTAAATCTCTATTTGTTGTTATTCAGATCTCTTTTTAATATAGTTCAAACTCTTTTAATTGACGTCTTAAAATAGAGAAGAAGTAAGAATAATCAATGTTTCAAAAATAGTTTAACTATGAAATACACAGTGCAAGCTTTCGACTCTTTCAATGTTGTAAAAAAAATGGTGTTTCGAGCCAATCAGAGAAGTCTTGAGACTATTTGTATTGCGATGCATCCGGCTTTAGAAGACCATCTATAATACTGCTTAATTCATTCTGTTTTCTCAAACAGAGAACTACTTTTTGAAGATGAAAAACCTAAAGAGCTTGGCCAAGTAATTAAGATGCCAAAGTTAGCGAGAACGCTTGAGAAAATTCGCGATGATCCTGAAAGTTTCTATACTGGTGAATTAGCCAAAGATATTGCCAAAGAGGTACAGGATGGTGGAGGAATTATAACAACAGAAGATTTGAAGAATTACAAAGTGAAGGTGAAGAAGCCGCTGAGTGGAAGAATGTTTGGTTATGAATGGTACTCGACACCTCCCCCGGGAAGTGGTGCGGTCTTAAATCTGATTCTTAATATCTTGAAAGGTAAATAAATGTTACATTGCTAAATAACAGTTTGATATTACAAATGATATAGCGATAGTTGTACGAAACAAGGGGACCTAATGATAAGTCGAATATTTAGGAAAGATGTAACTGTATGCATTGAAAGTATGGTTAACGCAGTGGCTTCCGACCACAGGTTATCCAAATTAATCCCCATTCTGCTGAGATAGAAATATTGTGTGACCTTCTTTGACACCAACATAGATACATACATCTCTATTCAGTACCATAATTACATTTCAACTTACTGTTTACATTTGATCTAAAAAAAACATGCTTTTAGGTGACTAGCTACCTACAATAACCTCGAGGCTAACATAGGTAGATAGCTTTTTTACATAATTTACATTTTTTATATAGTCAATCACATATTAACACAGATACTGATATATATAAAAAGTATAGATGTTTAATAGTAAAAGTAAAATATACACAGATACATAGATACATACATACATGTACACATACACACATACACATGCACACATACAAATATACATGTATACATACATAAATAATGGTTAAGAATGAAACCATATGGTAAAGAGGGCCCAATACCTATGGGCAGAGCTTAAATAAATAAATTGATATCATTTATCTAGTTACTTCGTCGCTACGGGCTGTTTCATGCAGCGTTGAGCTGCAATTTTCAGGCGACTGGTTTATTTTAGCGAACGGCGTTCAATAAAAAGAAGTATTAACACCAGTATAGTCATCAATCGTGGTGGTAACTATGATTCATGAAGTAGCTATTACTTCCACGGTGACCAGCTCGAAAGCTTTGTTCCTCTAGCCCCCGTTCATCTCACTTTTATTTTAACTATTCCGTCTTACTGCTATTTATTTATGTTTAAGTATCAATTTTGAAGTGAAAATTAAAAAACCGAACAGAACTATTAGCCAATCGAGCTACTCAGGTTGTTGCATATATTGCAGATTTTATTCTCAGATTATTACGTAAACCCTATTGTTTTAGGCTACAATTTTACAAGTCAGAACAAAGACACCACCAAGGACTCAATTTTGACTTACCATCGAATTGTGGAGGCGTTCAAATACTCGTATGCCTATCGGGCCCTGTTAGGAGATGAAGACTACACAAACATAACAGAGGTGAGTTGTTTAACGGAGCTGTGGAAAGCCAAGAGCAGTGTGTTAACTACACGGTAAGGGGGCGTCCTAAAATCGATTTGTCACCGCTTAACATCCATTAGACGTTAAGAGGAGAGAGGGGGTCCAGGGAATGCCAGTGGACGTTAAGGAAAAACGATTGAAAATAGTGGAAACGCTCTCCAGGTAATGAAAGAATTGAATAAGTATGCTTTAATACTTAATATATCATCAAGCTCATCAGAGACTGTCAGTTCAGCTCTACGATTATAAAGTCGGAGCCACTGTCCGAGGTGACAACTGTAACAAATATTATTTTATAACAGGAACTGTTTGTTCATGCATATCAAGTTCAAACTTTTAACGTTTGTAAGTATGCAATAAGCTTTCATCTATTTAGCTTTTTTTACGACAAATCCAGAAAATAACGATGGTCAGTCGCTTGAAAATCTTAGATTCCACAGTTTAAATTAGTATTAATATTTACTTACATTTAATTTATACTATGTATATAATAAAAAAGGCCGAAACAATAGTGACTTTAAGGAGGGGGGGTAAGACGTTAACGTCCAATGGACATTAAGCGGTGACAAATCGATTTTAGGACGCCCCCTTATTAGTACAAAATTTACAAAATTAAAATATTTGTGCAGCTTTCGGTTCAATACTAACACTGTTAACACGAAAGTTTTTTTCGTCTACGGTTTAAAGCACTGCGAGAAATAAAGAAATTCACCTATAATTTGTTTGTTCTATTTTCATTATAAATACTAACGACAGCGAAGGACGTCTGCCTACTGTAAAGAAATTCAGCTGTTGCCAAAATTTGAATATTTGTGTGACCTTCTTTTCCGCCGTTTTTAATTAAAAATGTTAAATGACGGACAGTATTACTCACAGTTTAAAGAAAAAATGTTTATTGTTTTTTGATATAGATACCATACGTTGAACACCAGTAAATCATTGTCACAGCTCAAAGCCATGACCAGTGTAAAAGCCGTCAACGGAAAAATGTTAAACTTAAGCGTACAATCAAATGAGGTGAGTTCATCATGTGAATATAAATTATTATTAAAGTTTGAACCTTGAATATTTCATTTCTAGCGTACGCGTTCTCAGTGATTCACTCAATCTTGGTTATCAGCTCATAGACCGAATGACCATTATCTTCTTTTTGTTTTTATATTTAATAAACAGCTTTTGATAAACGGAGGCGCTCGAGTTATCAAGTCCAACCTCACTGCTGCGAACGGTATTCTCCACATTATTGATAAGGTAATTTGATTGATAAAAAAGGTTGTTACCAACAACTGTCTGTTTTCTCTTTATTACTTGGATTTCTTTTCTACTTTTGTATTTGTCCGTTTTAACCAATGTTTTTAAAACCTAATTATATTATTAGACCATTTGGCTTTTATGCTTAGCTGAGCGTATCCTAGCAACATTTTACCTTGGTATAGTTACATGCTTCACACTCCGTTAAATCTTTTTGTTGCTATTAATTAAATATGTAACATTCTGTTTTAAACAGCGCAATGCTTTAAAGCTGATGTTACGTACACGAGACAATTTTTCATGCAAATTTCTCGTAACGCCATTGCGAAACGAGTTGCAATGGCTAAAATCGTTGCGAGACAAGTTGCAGATATATCATTGCCAAAAGTAAAATCCAGTTTTACTTTTCGCGATGATTTTAGTTAGAAAATTCAGGTTCCAGGAGCCATTGCGCCTTGTAACACCCCCTTTACAATTTTTCAAGCCATGGCACTGACAAGTGTAAAAAACTCCCTCGTCTGATATCAGCTTAAGTACCTAGATTTTTCTGACGCTCCCCTCGTGTGATATCAGCTTAAGTACCTAGATTTTTCAGACGCTTCCGATTGAGAAATTAAATTAAGGAAAGCATTTCGTACTTGTTATTTATCGAAAAATTTAAACTACATTTGATCTCAACTTACTTATAATGCTGCTGAAACAGCCCTTTCAATAAATTTAAAAGTAGGAGAATATGAATAGAGAAGTAGCCAGCCACCGATTAACACCTGTCCAGTAGAATTCGGAAGATTCCCCACATAATAACATTTCGCAAGGCATGAAAGTAGCTGACCACGGTTCGAGATTTTTTCCCAAGTAGTCGACAGCTTTCGTCAGTTGTCATGGTTATTGAAAGGACTGCTGTACTGATCACCTTTGGGTTAACCCTTTGACTCCCAATCAGCTGTCAACACTCAATTTCTCCTTGCATTACAAATACAAAATAAACCATTTGGTAATGAGAAAATGAGAATTGATCAAACAAAGCAAACTACTGATGATTAAAAGTGAAATTCTTGTTCAATGAAAAGTATGGTCTCAAGTTGGGAGAATTTAATAATTCAACTGGGAGTGAAAGGGTTAAATAATTGTATTATTTTACAAACCTACCAACCTCAGAGACTAAAAAATCTGAAGATTTTCTTCTCCAGTGGTAAAAAATCTGGAAATTTCACAAAAAGTAGTGAGAATGAATTAATTTGACTGTATTAATTTGAACGCTTGTCAATACAATACGAAAAACTGTTGAGTAAGAAGTTCAACTTCAAATGTATATATTCAACTTAACTATACTTCAGTTAAGAATTATAAACAAGTAATTGCTGTTTGATTAGAGTCTTACCATCAAACTAAAGTAGAACTGACAATGTATTAAAATTGCTAGAAATGAAATAGAGAATTAAAATCGTGAGAAAACTGAGTCATATCGTGAGACCGTGAGAAATGTACAAAAATCGTGTGACACACGGTGGAATCGTGAGAGTTAGAAGGTCTGTATATATATTCATTGTTTTGTAAATTCCTTCCAGAATGTGAACATCTGATTCGGCACTTGCTTGTAAAGGACCCATCACAGCGATATACGTTAGAGCAGATTAAAAAACACAAGTGGTTTCAGAAAGATCCTGCTGTCAAAACAATACTTTCTTATAATGAGGAAAACAGTAATTGCTCAAAGGGTGCAGGGAATATTGACGAGTTCAATGAGCAGGCCATGGGCTTGATGCAAGGACTTGGAATTGATATTGCAAAAACAAAAAAGGTGAGAAAAACTTCATTAGTTTAAATACTTAATATACTTAATTGCGAAGGAAGTGGTTGCCCATTCTTTTAGCTGGAGGCTAATATTTAATCGCTCGACGGCTCAGATCTTGGCGTGAGGGTCGAATTTTTTTTAAAACTAAAATACAAACTATAGTATAAATTATATATTAAGAAAGTTTTCTGGTTTATGAATCAACAATCAGGGAGAAAATTATGTAGACACCTGAAGAAAAAATAGAGGACAGAAGTCTTAATGGAGTTGTTGAGTTTGAAGGAAACAGTGGTTCAGATCACGAAGGCAAATAAATTGAAATGGTGTTGGAGAAGGAGAGCGAGAGAAAAGACCCGAAAAACATTTCAGTTTAGCAATCATATCCGATTGCACATTTTTTATTTAATCAAAGGTATCCTGTAGTAAGCTCGTGGAGTAAGTAAGATACTGTGCGAGGGAGCCGTTGTATTTTGACTGTTATCCATTGACTAATATACTGTACATGTCATCAACTACATGTGCTGGTTTGCCGGAATGATGTCCCGAACACTGAATATTACGTGACATATATATTGAACGTCTTTCATTGTTAGCCGAATGAGAACATTCTTAACGACCATTTAACAAATGCTTGAATGCACAGCCGAACTTGAGACGATTGGAAATCGATTACAAAGTTTCTATTGTTTACGCCTGACATCCAACCATCTCGATAGCTCTCCACGAGCTAAAAATGTGAAGACATTGCTTTATATTTATCAATAAATAACACAGTTTCCAGTGAAAGTTTTGAGAAAATGTTATAAAAATTTTATGTTTCTGTTGTTTTTACACTCTTATAGCTTATGGCAGAGAGCTTAAATAATTACTCAGAAATAATTAATGCTAAATAATTACTCAGAAATAATTAATGAGATGGAAAAAAACGAAGTATTAATAAAAAGCATCTCCCTTATTTATTAGGCATCTAAGAGTATATTTTTGTATTTATAATATACTCAACAAAACTACACGATTCTGATTGGTGGAGATGAAACAATTTTAGCGTAAATTGTACTCTTCACGGAATGACAATAAATAAAGACTTTATTTAGGTGTCAAGTCTTTCTAGCCGGCCAAAGGCCTACTAATTGGAGACACCATCTTTACCACT
>JAOTRI020120468.1:0-12200 GCA_028564885.2 Zoanthus sanctaehelenae
ACTTCCAAACTCCAAATAGGATCTGTGGCTCGTCTGCGTTCACCTCCCTCGTCTTCCCCAGGGGCAAGCAGATATCTGACTCTAACCCCCGGTGGCAGTCTCTGTTCACTCAAACCGACAGGTCTTTCATATTTAGCAGGCTTGATATCAACCTCTTTCAAGCTAATAGCCTTCACAGGCTCTTTGCCAGTTATGCGCGTGGGCTGACTATTCAGACTTTTCAAAACACTACCCAAACGCTTCACCCAAACTCTAGAGCGATCACCCCCCTCCGGGGTAATCATCTCTTGCGCGTACTGATGACTAAACAACCTCTCTGCCAGTGTCCTGTTAGCGCGTTCGACAAAAGCCTGCGCGTGATGGTTACCAGCTTCCGACCTCTGTATTGTAACACCCTTCTTTCCCATTAATTTTGTCACCTCTCCCATGAATTCTTTACCAGGATCCACTATGAGTGTCTTCGGCCACTTGAGCTTTCTGGAGTATATCTTACTGAATGCTTGTGCTACCTCATTACTTTCTTTAGAGGTTAGTGCTTCAGCATCTTTGTATCTCGAGGCAATATCAATCACGACCAACGCATATCGATAGGTTTTTCTACCTACTTTATCGTGAGGCAAAAACAACAGATCAGCTTGATGAATCTGATTAGGCTTATCCATAGTCCAATGAGGTCTGGGGATGTACTTTGGAGCGGGTAGATAGATCTGCCACAGCGCCTGTTTCTCAAGCCATTTTCTAGCTTCGGCTTCACTAACGTTAGCTTTCTCAGCTAACTTTAGGACGGCTGAATATCATTTCCAGTACCCACTGGTACTGTAATATATCTTAGATAACATAACTTATTTAAAAAAGTAACAGTTCTTGTCTTAAAATAATGTCAATAGCTGTATCAGAAGAAATTAACCCCAACAGGATCCCACGAGAGCCCTTCGGCTTGAAAGCGGAATCGACTTCGCTGAATAGAATTACGCTCAATCCGTCATCCGCTAGTCCCGGAGAAACCCTCTATGTAAATATTCAAAAACTTGCAGAGAATGTAGTGATTGTTCCAGGAAGCGTGTATCTCCTATTTGACTTGACTGCTACCGGTCATGCAAATAATACCCTAGTAAACAATGTGAGCAGGAACCTGATTTCACGGCAGAAAGTTCTATACGGTGGAGAAACGCTGCAGGATACTCAAAGACATGATCTCTTTCAAACCTATCATGACTTATACTTACCAGCTGAAGATCGTGGTGATAGACTGAAACAAGGTATTTCCTCTGAAAACATGAGGAAGCTCAGGACGAACGCGGGTGACAAGTCTACCTCAGATGCTGGGGAAGTAGCCCTTGCAGCAGTTCACAACACCAAGTACTGTATACCACTAGACCATCCTATTCTCAGCGAGCATGGGGTTTTCTATCCAAAGGCATTAGTCCATGCTCTAACCTTCGAGATTACCCTAGCCCCAGTATCTGACGTCGTTGTGTATAGTGACACGGTAAAGACTCCAAGCTACTCAATAACAAACCTTGAGCTGGAATATTCCTGCATCTCAAGCAAATACTTGGCTAGCGAGGCAATGTCCGCTTATCAGGTAGGTAAAGGGTTCCTTTACGAGAACGTCCTTCTCCACAAAACCTTTACCATTTCGAAAGCTGGTGACAGCGTTATAAACGAACACATTAATCTACCGAGAAGGTCTATGACAGGTATATTGTGTTTGTTCACAGAGAGTTACACGGCTGGAACGCGAGACTCTGAGAAGTTTGTCAATCCAAACATAAAATCAATAAGCATTAACGTTGACGGCATGCCTAACCGTCTCTACTCCAAGGGGATGGTTCCATCAGACCTCTGGGAGTCGGTAAAGAAACGTTTCGGTAGAGAGGACGTCAAGCAAAAGGATTTTTACGCCAACAAGTTCGCTCTATGGGTTGACTTGAGGACTCACCCTGACAACAGCATTCATGGTGGGGGAATGCCTTTGAGCAACACAAGAAACGGTGTAAAACTAGAAATCAAAAGGAAAGTTGGAGGATCAGGAAATATCACATGTTATATGTTCGTGGTAGCGGACGCGTTGATGGAGGTTATGAATTCAGACTTGAAATCCATAGTTTATTGATCAAAGCTTAAAAATAAATACTCTTTTGTAACAAAAGAGTATTTATGCAAGAGTTACGAGACAAAGTTCCCTTTCATTGTATTGTGACTGGACCGACAAACTGCGGTAAGTCGAAGTTCCTAATAGAACAGCTCCGAGGACCTTTCCGCAAGGTGTTTGACTACATAATTCTGGTGTGCCCCACTTATGCTAAGAATAAGACCTATCGGGGGTTCGCTCGAGGAGATAAACGATTCAAGGTGTTATCACCAGATGCCAGTAACGTTGATGAGATCAATGAGTTACTCGTCGATTGTGCAACGTTATTCTCCGGTACAAATACTCTGCTTATCTTGGATGATTGTGCGGTATCCAAAGATCTGAAACAACGCTCCAACAAGTTTATCGACCTTGCCTTCTCTGGAAGACATGATGGATTATCAGTGTGGGTATTGACGCAACAGTTGACATCCATAGCAAAACCCTTCCGCGACAACGTTGCCTGTGTGGTCTCATTCCATAAACCATCGCAACTCAGCACCAAAACACTTTTTGAAGATTATGGCGGTGATTTGGATAACGACACTCGAAAAAAGTTTGTGGAACTCCTCAAAAAGGAAAAGTATTCGAGGTTGTGTATCTCTTTACGTCATCCATTCGAAATCTGTTTAGAGATCCCAGCAGTTGTTTGAAAATTGAGCTATGACAAGCGTTGATGATTATATGGAGGAACACCTGAAGGGTGTGGGGGAGGATACACCCGACACACCATCACCTACAGCAAGAGCCGAGACCGAAGACCTTGAAGTCAAACGAGAATCGTTAGCTATTCTCGCATCTCTCGGTACCACAAAGGAATTCTTAGGTGTTGAGATGACTCTAGGCAATATCACGAAACTGTCACCGAAGGATGTTGAGAAATACTTTACCCGTTACCAGGTCGTCTTGGGCAAACAGGTAACTGGTGGATTAGTAGATTCTGCACTTCAAGCAGCATCAAAAATCATATCCTATGCACTACCCATAGATGATTCTGAAGCTCTTAGCAAAGACTTACAGGGTGATGATCTGGTCAAACGTGAGCTGTAAAACTTTGTTGGTCTATTGGTACTGAGGGGTAGTAGAATGGTAGCACTTGCTAGCGGACTCTTTCAGGTTGCTAAGCATATCAAACTAGGGGCAACACAGGAGTGCTTAAGCACCCCTGTCAATACAACTCAGGAGTGCCTAAGCACCCCTGCTCAGGACCCCGCTCAAGGTGATTAGCATGCCTTGAGCATGCCTTGAGCATGCCTTGATCACACTCCTTGAGCATGCCTTGAGCATGCCTTGAGCAGGGTTCTTATGAACCCTTGTACACGTCCTAAGCACATGAATAGCGTGTCTTGTGAACACACCTGAAAAACTGGATTAAAGTTTTTATATTTGTACTTATAAGAACAAGAAACATTCAACAACAAAATGAGCATCACAAGCAAACCCACTGAATCAGTAAACGAAGTCTTTGTCGCTCTGAATAGTGAATTTTTTGATTGGAATGCAGTCGTTGTTGAAGAGCCTGTGACTCACTCGTTCACAAAGGGAGGCAACACCATCGAGTGGACAACCTCAGAAGTGTACCTACCTGGTCCAAACGGTAAGAAGCAGTCTATATTTTTAGAGCTAGCCCCTCAGAACTTCTGGGGTACTAGTCCTAACTATCCCTTTGGTTTACCCAAAGAGAACCAGTCCTCAGACACCATCGAGGGGTTTCAGATCACATACCCTCTCACATCTCTTTCGACTGTAGACAAACCTACGGAATCCGAGAAGGCTACGAGGTTTGCTCTCGATCAGATGTGGGAGATTACATGTGAAGCTATGAAACGCTTCTGCAGTGTGAAGGGCAAGGCTAAGCGTAAGGTCCCCGCCCCGACCTATAGCGCTTATGCAACCGCCAAGGCTGATGAAGACTGGTCGTACGCTGTCAAACCGCTGTACAGCTACTCCTTCACTACCGTCCAGAAGACGAAAACGCGTAGCGTAGACAAATCCGAACCTCGGAAGATGTACATCAAGCTTGACACCAAAGGCAAGGGTAAAAGGATGAGATGCTTCACCAATATCTATGGACCTGGTGATAAGCTTGTGTCTCCTTACAAGTACGAATCCACTCGTGGTGATGGGCACCCCGTCGTACGGTGGGATGATATCTTTTGGGGATCGCACGGTCACAAATCTAGTTACGGAGCCTCGGTGAGGCTGCGTGTAGCAGAGATGAACTTCACTCCGACCGATTGCGGTAGATCAAGAATATCTCATAGTCGCATGTTAGCTCCAAATACCAGCACAAGCGATGAAAGCGCTGAAAGCGCTGAAGCGGTTAGTGATAACGAATTCGAGGATGGGTTCGTACACCCTCTCTTAATGCGTAGAAGTGGATCTATCAAACAGAGCTCAGACGAAGAGTTTATAGAGATTGACTGAGAAAGGCCTGGTAATACCTAAGTACCCTGCTTAAGCACCCTGAAAACGAATTGACTTAAGAGTATTACTTATTTTTACCAAATAAGTAATCATGTCTGAAGATCAAGCTAAAGTTGAACAAATTACAAAGGAGCCTAGCGCAAGCTCTGAAAGCGCAAGTCCCCTGAAGGGGACTAGGGAGAAAGATCCCAAAAAAGTTGCAGCGGGTAAGAAGCTAGCAGAATACAACAAAAAAGCCAAAGAGGCACTTGCACGGGAAATGAAACGTGAAGCGACGATGAGGAGTGACTCGTCTTCAGAGATAGTACAAGCCTCTAGGGGTGGTAGTACTACTCAGGAGGAGGCTTCAACCCCTGGGGAGGGATGGATTCCAGAGCTTTCTTTTTCAACTGTGATATCAATTATTGGAATAGGATTTGCAGCATTTGATATGTATATGAGGTATGCAGGGCGAACCACAACCCCAAGCTTTGATTGGCAGCCTGTTACGACGGTATTACGAAGTACAACTAGTGAACGAAGTACTACCCCGAGGGGTGAACATCCCACCTCAAAAATTCCTGTTCCGACTCGGGGTATCGCCCCTCAAGGTGAAACTCCAAAAATAGGTATGTTGTAGTGGAAGGACGTTAAACACCTTAAAAGATTCCTTATTCGAACACATAAGGAATCATGTCGAAAGAAAACAAACTTGTGAAAACGGTAACTGATTCAGCAGTCATAATAGGGCTGAGTGCCGGTGTTGGCTACGTCGCCAAGAAGGCAATGAAAGAATCATTTCTGAGTGACCCCTCAAATAATATCACAAGCTACGCTAAGTGGGTTGCTGTACTTTCTGCAAGTATGGCTCTGAAGGATTATCTGGAAACACAAAAGATTTTACCAAAGTCGCTGTAGGCAGCCTTAAAGGTTTGTCTTGTAGCTTACCATATTTCTGAAAGATGGCAACAATAGCAATGATGGTTGGTGGTGCTATTTTGAATGCATCAACCTTCGTTGGAGGTTCGTACCTTGCAAAGTATCTAAGTGGATCGTCTACAGCATCGTTAGATGCTGAGCGAAAAAGGCATGATAAAGCATTAGAAAAATATCAAGCTTCGCTTGCTGCATACCAGGAGAAGCGTCAGCAGCTTCTTGATTGGTACTCACGGCGGAGGGATGTCAAACGCCAAGCTTCACAAGATCTATCAGATACCGATGAAGCTCTGAAATTATATAATGCGAAGCACCCCGTGCACTTTGCTCTTGGAGATGAGCCAAAGTTCTCCGATTATTACAGACCGAGTAGCTCCCAAAGGATTGGTGAGATGGCTTATGTTGGAGGAGGGATGCTAGCGCTGGGATATGCTGTGAGTAAGTTTTTGTAGAGCTTCGCTCAGCGCTCTACTTTCAGTTTAAAAGATTCTTTATTTTGAAACAAATAAGGAATCATGGAAACAGACAGGCTAATTCCTTTCGATAATGAGATCGACCCTGATGAGGATGAAGACGTAGAAAACATACCGATGTCTTCAACTAGACGTGGATCATCTGATGGATACATAACTTCTACTCATCACAGAGAAGAAGAAACTTCGTTTATAGAAGGTGGAGGCAAATACAAACTACTATATGAAGGGACTAAAAAACAAAATGAAGCTTGGGGTATGATCAGAATGAAATACCCCAATGCTGATCCAGAGAATTCCTCATTCGTTGCTACATTGGATAAATATGGTCGAGTCGAGGTAATGCTAAAGAATAAGGAAAATGCAAAGTGGCATCTGTTCTTCAATAAACGTGATGAAGTAAACCAAAAACTACCCAATACAATAATTAAAAGCCTCGGACCTACTGCCGAAGAGATATTACGAGTGAATGAAGAGGAAATCTCCAGACGTACGGAAAAAATAAAGGAATTAAGATCACAGCACATCACCGCTGAGCGCGATGAAAGCGCTGATCGCATCATACAAAAAGAAGAGGAAGAGATTGAACGACTCGAACGTGAGAATGAGCAGATAGAGGAGAGGATGTCCCTGCGAGACAGAGTCAAGGCTATTTTCAAGAAATATGGCTTTACTGTTGTTGCCGTCTTAACAGCGGTAGGTGTTGTCATCGGAAGTATTGTATCTAGCCTGAAGAAGGGGTTGAGTACCGTTGCACACGGAGTAGGAAACAGCTTGAAAGCGATTGGGAAGAAAATCGGTGAGATTTTGCCTGGAATGGTAGGTGCCATTGCTAGTTTCATCTTCAAAACAGCGGGGCAGGTGATCAGCTTTTTAGGTAAGAATGCTTGGTTGCTTATAGTAGCTGTGGTTCTCTACCTTGTTGAACAGTTTAAAAATAAAGGTAGATAGATCTACGATCATGCCGGTGTATCTATCACTTTCTATGCTAACTACAGAAACACGAGTTTATCTGGAACCACCTTTCAGAGGGACTCCTAAGAGGGTAGAACTTTTGGAGTGTCACAGACCTGAGTCTTGGATAAGCTTCAGTGAGACACAGAAGCTTTACAAGCCTTACGCCGACGAAAATGCGGAGAAAGATGTATTTCTATCTATCCCAGCAGGAAGTTATTCACTGCAAGCAGTGAAGGATATTCTTCTCAAAGACAAGGAAAGCTCCAAGCTAACGATTATAATGTCTTCATTGGGAAATTACCTATATTCGAATAAGACTGACGCTATCAGACTTTCTACAAAGTTAGCAACATCTCTTGGCGTTCCAGAAAAGATATTATCGAATAAAAATTATCCAATACATAACATTCCAAAAAAGATTTTGAAAGTGTTTTGCGATCTCATAGAACCAAAGTCATCATACGAAAGCGCAAGCGCTGAAAATATCAACCTTACACCATCACAGTTGCTGGCAGTCGTTCCATCTGAGAGGTATCCTAGTTTACGAGTCTCACAAACTAATAATCCGATCAACTACTTTGAAGTGAAGGTAGTGGATGAAAACGGAAGTAGGTTGAACCTGATCAACGAACCTATTCGAATCCAGTTAAAGCTCTCCTTCTAGTTTACACAACAAACTAGGGTATGGCTGGATACAATGAAATCTACCCACAGTTGCCTGAAACCCCACAGGGCGGCCCAAGCCCTTCGGCTTTCAGGCTTCAAAAAGCATGCGATTCACTTAATGACATCGATAAGGAATTGAAGCACTACGAAAATGTCAGGAAGAAGTACAGCCGAGCGAGAGGGGTATTCACCAAAATCAGTGTTGGTAGCGGTGTGCTGTCAGTTATTCTATCTGCCAGTGGGCTGGGAACATCTCTTACTGGTTTGGGTGCTGTTATTGGTATCCCTTTAGGATCTCTCGGAGGTCTCTGTGGAGGGGTATCGGTGGGATGTGCCTTCGCTTCAAAACGACTTTCATACAAAGTGAGTAAACACGAACAGACTGTTTCTCTCGCAAAGGCAAAGGCAAACACTATTCGAGACTTGGTTTCAAAGGCACTGCAGGACAACGAGATCTCCGACAAAGAATTTTCACTGATTTTGGGAGAGGTGGATAAGTTTGAAAAACTGAAACAATCCATCCGACGAAAACACAGCAAGGAGGTTGAAAAAAGTGTAAATCCCTCGGAGAGAGATTTATCTCAGATACGAAAAGAGGTTCGTTCAGAAATCCTAAGGGACCTAAACGGTCTAACCACTCCCGCACGATGATCTTCTCATATGAACGAGGACCCAAGGGGTGGAAGTTCAATGCATCGTCCATGAAGGATAAATGGTAACCCCTGAGGGGTGGGTTAAAAAGTAATTTTACTACTAGAAACAAGTAGTAAAATGAAGATACTCGAGAGGTTTAAGTTGCGATATCCAAATGCGAATCTCTCGAAGTTTACGGTTCAAGACTTCATGGGAAGACCGAACGTCATGTTTCATGGTAGTGATGGCGGTTTAACTGCGGTATTCGATGATTACACCCTCAAACTCAAGCCTAGTTTGTATTTTTCTGATGAAATGAAACGGGAGTTGGGGATGCCATCAGGCTTCCCGCTAGCGCTGACACTAAACACAACACCCAAACTCTTCTCACCAGCGGTTCCATTTGATGAAACACCACAAGCCAGAGGCTTGGGTGACAAGCTTACAAATCAAATAGTGTTTGTAACACCTACCGACCACTTCAAAATAAGCTTCCGAGATATTTTCAACGCTGACGATCTCCATCTCACGCACCGCAGCGGTAGAGAGGCTCGGCAGTGGTTGAGAGCGCCAAGTATGAAATATTGGCCTCAACAGCTTAATTTTGCGGTGTGGTGTGCCACCTCAGGGTGTGGGATTAGTTCAAGATTGTTGTTTGAAGAGAAGCTTGCAGGTTCGGTGAATATCGATGAGACAGACAGCGAGCTTACCCTGCCACCACAACTCAGATCGTTTCTATGGTTCCACGTCTACTTTACAGTGAGACGTATTCTATTCCAACTTGGCGGCATTCAGAACTCCACTTCGTTACCAGGCGATTCCGTATTTGACCAGAAAGATGCTAAATATGACGTACCCTCATACAATAGGTTGTGCGATGAATTTGGTATCAGCCCAAACGCAGACTTCCGATTCAAGAGTGGTGGTAATCATGGATTGGGGTATGTATACATCTGGATTAGAGAATACCGAAAAACTGGATACCTATATCCAGGAAACTTCAAGTTCAGTGATGAGGGAGGAAGAGCTGCCGATGGCGATCTTATTCAGTACATCGAAAACACAGAGTCGGGTAAGCAGTATGAATATTTTGTGAGGAATGCTTGTTATGGGCTTACAGCTGCAGGACTAGGCAGAATCAATCAGTCCATTGAGGCTTTTGTGTACTGCATTCTAGGGTCGCAGGTTAACGTTCGTAGCAGCATCCTTGGAGATAGTGGAAGTGCTCAAGAAGTGAGGAATGAGTTCTTAGTCTTGTTCGAAGACGCGATTCAACAGACCGACATCAGTAAGTCTGTTCAACGATTCCAACTAGCTGTAGAAGAAGCGAAAGTCAAGTTGGATTTAGCGATATCACCTAGTACGTGGTTGATGCCATCGAGAATGGTGATCAATACGGAGAGCGTTGTTAGATACAACAACCAACTCAAACGTGTGAGTCATTTTATGAAATTAGGTGTCAACCCAGATATAAATATGGTTGTAAAGCCGGTTGGGATTAGACATAATCTTGGAGTTAGTAAAGTAAGATTACCTCACGGTGGTGTGGGGGGTACCCACAGAGAGAAACACCCTCTTCTCAGGAGTACCACCCACACACCAGAGAGAGTTGATCTAAGAGAGCTCCATAAAGACCCACCCCCTCTGGGTACCACGAAACATGAGATCAATTTGATATTAGTAGCTTTAGTTGCAGGTGTAGCATCGTGGATTCTATTCCGAAAATCGCGTTAGCGCTACACGCTTGAGGTGAGTTAGTTTCATAACGTGAATCACGTTATGAAGACTCTAGGCGAGGTCTGTTCTGACCTACGAACACTGTAAACAAAACGATTTCTGTATTCCATGGGTACATATCCCCTTCCCACCACAGTCTTTACAGTAATACCTCACTCGATTATGCTCACAAATACTACCATGGCCACCCTTACATTCTTTACAGCGTGATTTACGTTTGTTATGAGGGCATATCTGCGACCCTTTGCAAGGCCTACAATAATACTTAATTATACCATGTTTACATATCCTAGTATCATGTTTTGGTCTTATTACGAGATTATTATCCATCCAATCGTTAAGTTCAAGTTTAAGTACTGTTGGTATCCCTTCGAGACTATCCAACCATTCGTTAAGTTCGTCTGTAGGTACCCCGAGGGGTTGTGGCGTTCGTTCCAAAGCTTCGATGAGACCAGCTTTACGTAATCGGTAGTATCCTGGGATACGTCTCTCTTTGGCGAGGGCTTTCAACTGTTTCACTGTATGCTTTTCCATCTTTGTTTACTCATAACCATTGATTCTTTAAACCTTTTTTTCACAGGTTTTTCGGTGAGGGTGAATTATCGCGCGTGGTGTGCCAAATTAACGCATGTAAATGCTGGGGGTGAGGTGTCATGCTTTGCGGGTTGCTAAACTTAACGTACGTGGCCAGTTAAATTAACGTGCGTGTTCTGGGATGGGGAACCATGCGGGGACTCCGGGCAAATCCGCCTTGCGCCAGGATCGGCTTTTTACAACAACAAGAAGAGACACCATTTGTGCAAACAGCAATAGAGTTTGATAGTTTAAAAAACGAGTTACCCTTTTTAAAATTATATAAGTAGAGGTTTTATTTTCTGCTTTTATGCATGCCATGGCAGGTGGTATTTCATCGCAGCACTTTGAGTGTTCTCGAAAAATTCGGCTCAAGTTCAGTTTGCAAAGTTTTCACATTAAAAATTGAAGATACCGTGACTTAAAATTCGCTAATTTAGTTTTCCTCAAGTATGAGAAACACAGACTATAAAACTGCAAAAGCATAAACAGATCTAAAATTACTGTTTAAATCTCAAAAGAAAGTAGAAGTACTTTTCTTCGGCATGGTCAAAGTTTGCCGTGTTCTACGACAGTAGACTTTATTTGACGATGTAATACTGTAAACATTGTATAAATAAGATTCTCCTGATCGCCTGTTAAAACAATTTGAAACAAATATTTAAGTGCTGACTTGAAAAAGCAGACAATTCTAAAACGAAACTTAACAATTGAAGTTATTGTTGAATAAGGCAAAATGTGGTCAAACCTCTTCTTTCTTCGCCACCCGAGCGGATGACAGGTATGAAATCTTCCTTGTAGCCTGTAGGAAACTGAATTTTTGATCAATAACGGCTTCGCATTATATACATTTCGGAATAAAAAACTGAGCAGCGAAAATATTGAGGGATCTTACAGTAAAAAAGCATAAGAAGTCTTATTTCCACATGTATATTTATTGACATTATCAGCTTAAATCAATAATAAATGTACGGTGCAATGAATACAGACTCTCTCACCAATCAACTTGACAAATTTGCTCATCCGATTCACATGCCATGTGCTAGAATTTATATAGTATGTTCAATGTTTACTGCGTACTATTTAACAATTTCCAGATCAAAATATAATGTATAGTTAGCAATTAGATCCCTTCCCCACAAACTCGTTATGGCAGAAATTTTCTAAGACAACAATAACGTCACAAAGCAGAGTTTCAGCTCCATTCCTCCATTCATCTATAGTTATTTTTTGTTTTAAGAGTGTTAAGCATTATTTATAATCTTTACAGAACTATATGACATAAGTATTTTTAAAACATATTTTTGAAATTGTCTTTTATTAAGTACAATATTGCATTTGATTTGTTTATAGTTTGTGCTCGATTTCTTTAATTATAAACGCTACTTCTGTTATCTAGTTGTAAATCATTATTGTAAATCAATCGTTATTTAAGTGATCACTCAATAAAAAGCGGTTGTTAAGTCTATTTTTTTGTCAATTTTCGCGAAAATAACTAACCTAAACTCAGAATTGCGAAATGAGGTACCCGCGAAATTTAGTGCGAATTACTCAATTAAAAGTCCTTGGAAAATGAAATGTCAAAATTCTGCTAAGCAATTTTTCATCCAATTAAGATGGCAATATGCTAGACTGTATGAGGTTATGAACTTTTTGTGCACAAATGTTCATTTTAGCCTTAAAAC
>JAOTRI020120479.1:0-12198 GCA_028564885.2 Zoanthus sanctaehelenae
AAAAACTAAGGTGGGAAAATGACGTAGCAGCCACAATATCCGTAAATAAAACTTAGTAATGAGTAGGAATGTGCTTTTAAGTACTGAAGGTAACCGATTAAAATTTGCGGTTATGTGATAACAGAATAAAACTTTCGTAATAATGTAATTGTCATGCGTGGCATTCAATTACCGAATTCAGTAAAGCACGTATTGAGCTGAGTGGACAATTCTGTACCATAAATACAGAAAAAAAAACTCTCTACAGATCGAAAACCTCTCTCTATAGATCATATTTTTAAAACTAAAATCGTCTTAACTCTCTATTTTATTTACCTTTGCTTTGTGGTTGAACTTGCTTTCATCACATTTAACTATATAAGCCGGCCCTCCAAATGGGATAATAGGCCGCCGTGCGAGGTCAGCTCCACAAACTTGCTTCAGCATTCTGACAACTCTACCAACAGTTTCTTTGCTTAATTGCAAATTTCGTGCAATTTTCTTCTGTAATTTGTCTTCACCCCAGAAGTAAATAATCATGAGTACTTTTGCCAACGGAATTTTCGGAAAAGCCGCAAAAAAACTGTTGGTTCGTAAACTTCTTCGTTTAAAACATTGTGGACATCTCCTATAAAAGTAGCGGGTTTATTAATGATTTGCGTTTAGTAAAAAACAATAAAGGCAATATGGAAAAAGTATTATAAAAATATCAATTGGTCTGATGCAACTTTAAAGCTCTGATATTATAAACATTTTTTTATAATTTCACTGCGGTTATATCCCTCTGAGCTGAAAAAGTTCCTCCCTCTTATACAAAATAATAATTCAAGCTAAATATAATTCAATTGAAAAAACTTTTTTATTACCACAAAAATCCATCCACATGGCGTCCTTCCCTCTGTCTCATTTCCATGATTATGTTGCACCGACGACATTGTAGTGGATTGGGCAGTAAATTTTGCTGTCTTAGCCAGGCTATCGACTCTAAAACAGGTAAATTTAGGAAACGCGAAAATTCGTCCATCGCTACCAAGTATTTGGTTTGTTATATTAATAAATGCTCGGATTCTTTTTCTAGGGGTCATAACACCGGAAATAAAAACAAACCAATTTTGTTCGCACATAGTTTTGATTGTCAGGTTGTCACTGGTAAGCTGTGAAACTTTTTTTAAAAAATAAAAATTAAATAAGACGAGACCGAGCTTTGCCGTTTGGAAACCAATTTTTGTTGTTGGAGAAAAAAAAATTGTGTCATCACCACGACAATTTATAGCTCGATTTTACGTGACGTTACATGTATCGCCAGAGACGATGAAGGTTGTTTGACATCCATTGTCGCACGCACTTTGGTAGATCACGTCAAAGCAGCGCGAAAAACTGCTCAAATTTATTGGGTGTTTTTGTGTACGAATCTCCGTTCTATCAATAGTTGAGACAATATACGTTTTTTAAAAGAACAACTTTATAAGAAATTTACGAATAATGTAAGAACAAAGAAAAAAGTGTAAATGTTTCTCAGTTGAAACTTTACTGAAAGTTTACTATTTCACGTTCGCAATGTGGGCAGTAAAATCACAAAAGCGCCCTTTCACATTTTAGTATATCTACTATTGTCTCAAATGATACACGTATTCATATAGTACTAAAAGTTCCTCAGATGATCAACACTGTTTTCAATACCTTATCAGTTATCTTTTTCTTTCGATATTTTTCATTATTTCAAACCCGACAATAATAAGAACAAATTTAGAACAAATTGAGGCTGAAACAGCCAAAAAACAATTAAGAACATTGAGCCTCGGGACTGAATTTTATGGTTCGTATAAAAAAAGCGTGTAGCTAACAGTAACACTTTGTTTGAAATTATATTAAGTTCTCACAGAAGCTACGCGAATTTTTCCAAAAATAAAAGTGAAGCTTAAATAGTGTATTTTAAGACAGCTGTATTTTGATAAATAAACTTTTCAAAAATATTTGTTTGTTCAGTTAGATTAATTAAATTTGTCTTTGTTAGTGATGGGGTAGGGAAAAGGGTAATTAATCCCCGATAATCAAGGGAACTTTGGCCTTGACCATGTTGTTTACTTGATAATAAAAATGTAAATTCTACACTATAAAAAAGAAATACTTACTAAAATACTTTTAGTAAGTATTTCTTTTTTACGGTGTAGAATTTAAATTTTTATTACCAAATTGTTTCTTTAGAAACACCCACGCAGCCCAAACTAGCTTACCGCTAGTTATTTTTCTTATTTACTACCCGACCTCATGTTCCCTCGTTCCTGTGATTAAATTATAAATAAATAGTGTTCATATATCGTGTGTTTCAAACTAATGCTGGGACAACTCAAACTTTATGTTTTTATTTGGTTTTATTTTTGAAATATGCGAGTAACTATCTACATTAAATGTACATCAAAACAAGAAAAATTTTCCTATGAACTAATTTAAAAAAGAAAAGTATTTGTGTTTGTTGCATTCCAACTTTGATCAATTTGTTGTCATTAATTTAAAGTTTAACAAAAAACATGCAACATAATGCCAAGCTGTTTTTGTGTTATTTTTAAAAATAAATTATAACATTAATTAAAACAAGTTTCTATAACTAATGCCTAATGGCTAAGGAATATTTACAAAATTTAACACTTATTATATTTATAGAAACAAAAAACTAAATCAAATAAATATTCTAGAAAGAATCACTGCAACTTGGTCTGCCACAGCGTTAAATTCTGTTCCTACTGCCTCTCCTTCTCTAATCTGGAAAACTTGTTTTCCCCCATTCAAGACAGCTTGATTCCCGGCGGATTCCGCAATGAATCTGGAAAATGTAAGATAACTGATAAGAGGATTTCGTCATGCATACTTCACAACACGCAAATATCGCTGAAACAATGCCAAAGGTATTGTAGAACAAAATGAATAAGCACGAAACAACAACTCTGCCGGTGTACGTTGGACTAATTAGTTGATCATATTGGGCTCACAAAATATAAAATATAAATGAAAAAGAATAGCCAATACAACGTAGATTTAAAGTTCTTTAATTTTTTAAAACGATATTTCTGCTAGCCATACTAGCCTTCATCAGGTATGGTACGTATATATTAACAATGGTTTCATTTATATATAATGTAGAACGGAAATTACAAAACAGGAATTAATATTAGAACGAAAATTCCAAAATACGAAAATATATAAATAAATAAACTAATTTAAATATAATAAAATTGATGACAAAGAAAAAGAAAATGACCTCAGAAAATTAAATTTAAAAAAATAATGATAATAATATTAATAATAATAATAATAAAGATAAATATAATAAATATTAGTAAGTTTGGTCGCGTTTATTAAGGCCGTTAGGTACTCATGTTCATGATGTCTTCCACTTTAGCTCTTATCTATTGTACATTATCGTGACTACATTTGCGAGTATTGCTCTTTTATAAATGTCCTATTTAAAATTCCAACGTTATAAGAATTTGTATTAAGCTTACACCAATTTCCACAAGCTGTTTGGAGTTTCATCACGTAAGCACTCCAGCTGAATCTGTTCACCTACGTGATGAACAATGCGCCACGTGTTCCCAAAGGCAACAATACTGGGCGATGCTAAAACGTCTGCCGTATCGGTATCACCTCCATTTTTCGTCCATTTAAACGACATAGTAGCTTCGGCTGACAAAGTTGGCATTGCAGCATTAGCCTAAAAATACAGATTTGTGAAAATATATGCGTTTTTGTAAAGATGCGTTTAATTTTTACGGAATAAAAAGATGTATTATTAACAGTTAGCTAATTAAAAAAAAATCATCGCCCTAACCTGATATAATTGTGCTACCAAATACCGCCGTTCTTTCATCAACAGTTCAGTATGATAAGTAGCTGCTTCAAGGTTGTGGTCTTCTACAATTTCTCCAGAAATAATTTCTTTGCATCCGGGAACCTTGCAGCGTCTCATCAACTTACTGCAGACTTTCATGTGGTCTACTATTTCTTTTCTGAAACACAGTATATCATGATAGTCAATGATATGCTATACATAAACACAAAAACAAACATTTTTGTTAGACATTTTATAGTGTATGAATGCATAGTTATCCGGTAATTTATGTGTTAAATAATCGGGACAAAACCATGCAGTTATTTAACTATGATAGTTTTGTTTATAATTATTATGCTTTATTGGTAAATTTGCTCCTATAAAAAGAAATTAATTACTTTTACAACTACTTTGCCATCCCGTACAATTTATAAAGTTAAGAAATGAGCGTTCAAGATTGTTTGTGGAGCTTCCACGAAATTAGTAATTTAGCCTCCTTTCTTAGAAATGGATTAGATTTGTTAATTCTTACCTACCTTTTAAGTCTTTCCTCGCATCCTAGTGGACAGGGAGTTTCCAAAAGCGGACATATCGCTAACTTATGCCCTTCCATCAAATAGCGTTGTATTTTGTAGCCACACTTACATGTGAGGACTGTCTTTGGGCAAAGATGCTCCTTCAGCTTCTCAAACGACATCTTTTTCCAACAGTCTTTGCATTCAACCGGTTTTTGCTCACACCCTATTACGTGCACAGCTAGAGTTTCCATGCTTCCCTCCAATTTACAAAAAGCACAGACTGCTGGTAGCTTGCCGACACCATCTCGTACACTATAGTTCGCAATAGCAGCTGTACTTTGCTGTTTACAGTAACATCTGTCGCCTGTCTGTGAGTTCTGGTCTCTATTTTGCGTGTGGCAACCTTTGCAAAGTGAATGGCCGCACGGTACCAACGATACTGCATTTATCATCGGTCCTAAGCTGCAACGTTTGAGTTGAGTGTTAAAAATATGCAACAAAATTTCAATTTGGTAAAAAATAATCTTCTCCATTCATTCATTCACTATCATGCGTTGGCAGTTAAAACACATACATACCAAATTGGGCATTTGTAGTGATCTGGAATATTTCCCTTTATCAGAATTCCCTCAATACATTCTTCCATTTTGGTTTCTCTAATGTCAAAAATCCAAGTAAGATCAATGCACCTCCTTTACCCAGCGTAACCAACTGCATGAAAAATAGTTAGAATATTCAACGGTATTTAATTTGACTAATTTGACGGAAATGTTCGCCGGAAAATCGAAATGCAAACTTACACGTGCTTGAAATACTGGGGCATCCTTCTATTCGTTTATTTTAAAATTGAAAAAAAATGTTAATCGATCAATGTTTATCAAAGGCGAAAAACGGAGCAATACAACATCGCTTTGTTATTATGCCATACTGCTATTCTTGAATTCGGGAACCACGGTACTGTGGCGGATCGAGGGGTGGTTCGGGTGGTTCGCTGAAACCCCCTAAATGTAAAAAAAAACCCATTCTAACACGTGTAGTTTCTCAGAAAAAAAACATAAGTGAACGCAACAAAATGCCAGTCTAAAATTCGATTTATATAAGCGCTTCCTTTTTTATTAGTCTACTTGGAAAAATAACAAGTTCGTTATTCACTCTCCTAGCCCCTAAAGACAAAGTTGTAACTTTCGGAATATACTGGATTAGGGTCCCATTCTTCAATTGTAAGTTTCAGTTACTAGGAGTCGGTTTATCTCTATTATTGTAAAAGATTAAACGTAGTCCTTGTTTAATTAATGAAATTTCTTTAAAAAGAGATAGTTTGTTAACTGAGGTATCAAACCCTCCACCATCATCCCCCAAAACGCTGGAAATCGCATTTCCGAGGACTTAAATTTCAAAGTTTTCTGCGGAAGCGTGCTCCCCGCCTAAGCCCCCTAGATTTCTTCGAAGCCCCCTTTTCAAAAACCTGGATCCCCTCGAGCGGTGGTTCGAAGTTAAGTTGGTCCCCTCCTGCAATGACTATTATTAGGAAATAAATCTATTGTTTCATTTGTCCTCCAACTTTTTATTTCATGTGCGCTTGAATTGCTCCCATTTGGCAGATCCCCCCTTCAACAACATAACACAACAGTGATCCCCCATTATAGGTAGAGGTAATTTCAGTTACCCCCCTCCTTCTTTCCCCTAGACACATTTATATAATTTTAGCAATTGAAAAACTAACTACCGTTAGATCATTGTGCTTGCTTCTGGAAAAGAAGTATTCCGTGACATAGTTTCTGAACGAAGTAGTGGCCCTTTTAAAGTTAAGTGGTAATGAAAGGAAGTTGCACGACTATTTCGATGAAGACGAAGAAGAATATGCTGATTCGGCTGGTTATCAGGCTGATCATGAGAGGATCGAAGTTGTTAAGTCTGGTGTATGAGCTTTTAAAAACAGCCCACATGGCTAAAATAAATTATAGTCAGCGAACAGAAAAGAGGAGTGGAATGATGGTATAGAGAAAACAACAAAATTTATGATTTGTACAATTAATGTTTTATAACAACGATTCTATTGCCATTTATGGTTCACACTGCATGTTGTGTTTTCTTTCTATTTACAGGAGAGAATGAATTTTGCAGACTGACATTGTCGGCCCCAAATTTGCATTTGCTCAGAACCGTTTTCAGTTATATCACAGTATGATGAATATCTCTAAAATATCAGTGATTCTCCTTTTTGCAGCTGTCATTTGAAAATGATCCCCCTTTTGTTTCCCCGAACATCAACTGACTCCCCCCCCCCTCCAAAAAAATCTCAGGCGGTCCTCCAAGGTAAAAAATAATTATGGGATCCTAAGTGCTCGTAAGTCAGTGATAAAGAAATTTTTGCATTTTATACATTTACCAGTTATAGAGTCAGTGAGATCTAGAGGGTGACACGGTACAAGAACAAAAATTACTCTTCAATTTAATGGTTACTGTCTCTCCCCCATGTGACACACACACACACACAAACACACATTGACACACCTATCTCATTTGCTTTAATCGATATCGGCGGTCACATTATTGCCATTTTAAATTGTTTCCATTATTCGACATACGAACTGGCAAGAGATTGCAATCATTCAGCTACAAATATCTCGATTATACAACAAAAAACAATTAAAAACTATGATGCATTATAGTTATAGTTTCAAAACCTAACTGGTTCTCATTCATAACTTGTTGACTGGGGTTACTATTTTATTCAATGTACCCTAATGTTTGCACTGTCACTGTTACTTCAAAATAACTGTAGTTAGGACAAAAAGAAAAAAAATTGTGACATGTTTATGTTGTTGTTGTTGTTACAATATAAATATCGTGTCCAAAATTTTTTTAAAACTTGAAAACCTTATTTTCGGATATTTAAGTCTCTGCAATTGTCACTATTTCAATATGTTTTCTAAATCTCTGATCATATATAGTTCTTGCGTAACTTACGTGTTTCTCAGTTCAAACTGAGTTTATCAAAATGAGCCGGTTAGATAGGTGAAATATTCCACTAGGAAGAAACGGAACTTAAAAACGTTCTTTATGGTTGTTACATTTTGCGTCCGTTTTTACAGATACTAAACTAACTTTATTCATTAAATTAAAATTTGAGAAATTGACGCACAAAATTGTCGATTTTCCTCCCTGAAGGAAAACAGCTGGATTGCTCACTTCATTGGGATAAAATCATGTTTTATGTTCCGTTATAAAAATCTTAAATAACATAAAACATATATTCCAAAGTTAAAAAGGGGGTTTGTTTTAATTTTTTTATTATTATAAAACCATGGGTAATTCAGTTTTTATGTTCGCACTGTGTAATTATAGTTGGATTAACGCTTTTTGTAACAAAAATTAAGTACAAAGAAAGTTGAAAAATAGACTTTACTAATTATATCTCGATTTGCCACGCCAATCTTTATCAGGTTATACTGGTGCGTCTGATTGAAATATAGAAACTAACATTTTTTATACTTATCGGTTTTTATAACATTCAATTCAAATTTAGATTCCGAATTCAAATTTTTCTAAATTCAAATTTTCCTATTTCAAACTGATTTTTCCGAATTTAAAATTTTCTTAATTCAAAATTTTCCGAATTTAAAATAGTCCTAATTCCAATTTTTCCGAATTCAAAATTTTCCTAATTCAAATTTTTCCGATTTCAAAATTTTTTAAATTCCAATTTTTCCGAATTTAAAATTTTTCTAATTCAAATTTTTCGGAATTTAAAATTTTCCTAATTATAATTTTTGCAAATTCAATATGTATAGAAATTCAAATTTTTCCTATTCTAAGTTTTCCAAATTTAATTTTTTCCGAATTCAAAATTCAGTCGAAATTAACCAAAACTTGTCAATTCAATCCAAAGTTTTCAAGGTTAAACATTTTTTGAAAAAGAAAACCATTGCGTTACTTTCAAGCTACTAATCTAAATTGCTGCGCGTTTCAGTGAATTATACCAGATGCTTCCAAAATTTGAACTTCTAGTTTTTTTGTATACGTATACGTTTCTGACGTTTTGGTACAAACGACTGTGTTGTAAACATAATTAGGGTTAGGTAGATTCCGTATAGGAAATTTGTTGTCTCTCTTAGATAGCTAAAAACATATAATAACTGTTTGAAAATTTTTGCTTGATACTCTTTTTTGTTGTTGTCATTTTGAGGGGATATATTCGAAAAAGTGTTGCTCCCCTCATAAAAATATTAAAAATTAAACAGGCAACACATCAACGAGATCAGGATAAAATGTGACTACACAAACCGCTCTCTCCTTGCCAATAAATCCCTAGAATCCTCCCCTCATCTAAGAAAAGTAAATTTTTAAAGCTCCATTAATATTATTTCAATATTAGAAGAAAAGGTTTTAGAAATCTTAGAAATTTCGAAAATGTTCAGCCAAAACAAAAAAGTATGAAAAGAGAGAAAGATATTTTTTATTTAGACTAGAAGAAAAAAATTTTTCGGTCAATGCCAATGTTACAATCTTGTCAGTTTGGGTTTAAAGTGAGGGAAGTAATTTTGCATCCTATTCAAAGATAACTCTTTGAATTTCTGGAGCTTACAAGAAAGCCTTGTAAATTTTCTAATGATGCAAGAAAATCATATCTTTGTTTAGAGTGAAATAACTCTGTATTAAGGTAAAATTCCAGTAACTGACGTCAAGAGTGATTACTTTCCTCCCAGGAGGAAAACACGGCGAGCCACTTTGCCATTCTTTGCGCAAAATAATGTTCTATGTTCCGCTAAAATACTTTTAAAAAAAATGCAGTGCCAACACAGAATAGCTTGAAAAAAAAGGTGTTAAGGCCTGAAGAAGACTAGCAGTAAGCAGTCGAAACGTCGCGAACAATATTTAGTGACTTATCGTGAGACAAAGAATAAACAGTTAGTTTATTAAAAGTTCACTTTTGTTTAACTCCAGGCCAATGTTGCGATTGCTTGGACATAAATGTATGTGAAATAATTTTTCATCCAATTTTAAGGCAAAGAGAATTCTTAGGCACACATTTTCTTTTCTGGAATTAAAAAAATATATGTAATGCAAGCCCATGGCCAAATCATATCTTTCCATGAAATGAAACAACCTTATTTTAAAAACGTAAAACCGTTCTGACAATATTGACGTCAAAACTGGTCATTTTTCTGTCAGGACCAAGAAAAACAGCCAGTTTAAAAAATTTCCTCTTCATTTGAAAAAAAATCATGTTTTATGGTCGGTTATAATAATTCTGATTAACATTAAACGCAATGAAAAAACAAATAATAAAATTACTATAGCTTGAAAAGAGAAAAAGTTGGTTTTGTACTAAGGCGCTAGGCTAGAAAAAACATCCTCAGTCAAAGCCAATGTTGCAATACTTTTTGGAATAGGAAGACGGGAAAACTGTTTTATTCAGTTTTTCATTTTTATTTATTTTTACTCAAAATTTTATCTCCTTTTTTCGTACAAAATTTTATTAATTTTTTTTAAATTTTACCAAACAATTAAAAGTAGTTTACTTGCGTCCACTGCATATACCGCGATGCTGCAAAAGATATCCCCTAAAGTTTTCACAAAAAAATAATTATAATTTGTGAATTGTGGAGAAAAACAGCAATTAAGTTCTTCACATGGCGGTAGCATTTTAAAATTATCAAGCTACTACTAATACTACTACTAGTACTTAGAAATAATTTAGATGACTTTTTCAAATGCATAGGCATGCCAAAACATGTAAAAAGGCAGGAAATAAAATATGCAGGTTTAATTTTCCATTGCCACCAATGCCAAGAACAATGATGCTCGGAAAAGGATAGCAGAAAATGCAGAGAAATTAAAGTCTGAACTTGATTATATGAAATATGGCAAAAATATCATGCAGTTTCAAAGACTTTCTCGACAAATTACAATTAACTACAGAATGTTACTTCATAACTGTGGGACACATGTTCAAGCGCAGTACACTATTTTTGAAAAGGTCGCCATCAGAAATAAGAATCAATATTTACAGCAGTGACTTGCTGAAAGCATGACAGGCAAACATGGACATTCAGTATGTTCTTGGTCCTGACAAAGTTTGATAATTTATTGATTTAATTGTAGGTTTAAACTGTATTTTTGAAATAAAAGTTGAGTTACAAAAACAGATTTTGTTATTGAAGTATTGAATTAAGCTTAGAAAAATATAAATAGTTTAAAAATAAGAGAAAGGTAAAATTTTCTCACGGAGCAAATAGCCCTTGCCTTTATGAGTGACTTAATGGCTCTCTAAAGTCGCAAACCCAAAAAGGTACTTAATAATAAGTTTAAAATACAACACAACACTTTTAAATAAGAGAAAGGTAAAATTTTAAAAGTAAAATTTTTTAAAAGTGTTGTGTTGTATTTTAAACTTATTTGTTCCCTGGTGCTCTTACGCTCATACTTAACAAAAGCAGTATTTATTGAGGATACTAATGTAACGTACATGTTTTAC
Organism: Zoanthus sanctaehelenae; assembly: GCA_028564885.2. Lineage (NCBI taxonomy): Eukaryota > Metazoa > Cnidaria > Anthozoa > Zoantharia > Zoanthidae > Zoanthus > Zoanthus sanctaehelenae. The sequence continues at coordinate 10,805 of JAOTRI020120479.1, forward strand.
AAAAAAAAATCATCAAAAACAAAACAAGCGTAAAATATAAAAACATAAAATAATGAAGCAAAAATTTATGGGAAAACAGAAAATAACGAATCCCCAACAAACTAACCCCCCTCCTTAAGTTGATAAGAAAAATGCATTAACTTAAGAATGTAAGCCCAACGTCGAATGAAAAAGTTTCATTTATAATAGCTCCGCTAGCAAATCAGTGTAAGTATAAGCCCATTTACTTTAAAATACAAACAAAAGAGGAAAAATAGTTGACTGCTCGTAGTCTACAATTTAACAAGAGCTTGAAAAGAGTTTCCCAGGCGGACCAAATCTGCCAGCGGATTTTGTCAACCCCCGCGGATCTGGTCCCCCCAGTAACATTATTCGAGGAACGAAAATATATCTTTTTCCAATGTTATTTTATCCTGCCACAAACATCTGCGAATGAAAGTGTCAATATATATCTACTTCGAAAAATGATTAAACTGCCATCGTAGCAATGAATTTGTCCTAAAGGGCTAAAAAATTTATAGATTTTTTAGACAAATTTTACGATTCAGTGAATTTTTTCTTTAACGTCCGTTGCTTTCTCCAAAAACCTTCTCTGTTCCTGCCTTAAGTCGACAGACTTAATTTCTTTTAACTTGCGCATTTGCAGGTGAAATAAGTAAAGAAGTTTTAAACAATAATCTCACGTCGCATTTCATGCCTTCGCTAAAAGCCACCTTTGATTGTTATATAATTATAAGGAGGATTTATAATCCTGCTTTTTTGTAATTTGATACCAACAACATATGAAAGTGGGTGTTAACGGCTGTCATGAGTAATTAAGGAAACCATTTCGTTCTTCTCTTGTTACACATTTCGAATTCTTGGTGTGCAAGTTAGTGAATTGAGCTTCAGCTTGCTAAATATTTTGAACTCAATATGCCTAAGAAAACTAGAACTCCAAAATGTATTGAACGGGAGTTCATACATTTAGACGAAAAACTTTCTAGAGTTCCCCGGGGGAGCAAAAGAACTGCTTTGGTTGCAGGAAATCGATGCAAATCTTTAGTATTTTCAACAACATCGACTCCCGAACATATGGCCAGCTTAATAGCTGCAAATATGCCTTCTTTTGGTGGTCATGTTGACAAAAACAGGTATGTTTACAAAACAATAACAATTCTTTATTTAATACGCCAAACACTATATCACACTACATATTGTGCAGAAAAAATACAGCACCATCCCTATCTCCCCCCCCCCTTCCCAAAAGTTAAACACGTGTGGAGCAACTAGTCTCAAAATCTGCCAATAGTACGGCACTTTATATGCTTTTACAGCATATCTCAACCAAGAGAAAATTGTTTTAGAACAGTTCATCATTTGATCCTCTTTCGCATTATTGAAGGCGTTGATAA
>JAOTRI020120490.1:0-22740 GCA_028564885.2 Zoanthus sanctaehelenae
TTACCTGAACATTGAGTTCGGGTTTTAGGTTGATTATGTAAAACGCTTCTTTAAGTTTTAGGAGTGTGGGAGATTTACCAGTATCTAATATTTTAAAACAATTGGGAGAATATTTTTCGGAGCAGGTTTGAGATTGTTTAAGATGCTTAAAGATATTTAGAGAATTCTCATAACTACGTGACCTCGAATGCAACTTAAAATAATTAACTTTTCCACAGCACTTCTGCTTTAGACCAAGATGTCTTTAATAGCAATTTGAAGGCAACACTACCGCTACCTAGTTTAAAGCAACTTAGACTGAAACGTCTAGAACTATTTCTAGTTTTAGTAGGGCACGAAAGTTTGTGGAACGAGCTCCAAAACAAGTTTTACTTCATGCAACAAACTTTCTCAACGTTGACCGACCACACTGGCGCCATTTCGGGAAAGGACACACACTGATTTGTCGCCATTCAAACAAAACAGTTCACAACGGTATCTATTCTATTTTATTTTTTATTTTTATTTTATTTTACATGTTTAGGCCAAAAAAGGGGCCGGGAAACACCCACAGAACTAAATCCAATTACGAGGTTCCTGAAATAAAATGTAAATGGCGATATCAAGATACATTATACATAAACAAAAACTGCACAAAAAAGTTACAAAAATGGCTAAATGCAAAACGGTTAAAAGTGTCAAAACTGGCTAAATGCAAAACGGCTAAAAGTTACAAAAATGGCTAAATGCAAAACGGCTAAAAGTTACAAAAATAGCTAAATGCAAAACGGCTAAAAGTTACAAAAATTGCTAAAAAGAATTTGCGTAAAAAACTTAAACGAGAAAATAAGTTACAAAAATGGCTAAATGCTGTTGAAGCAGTACTAGTGCGGAGAGCGGCATGCTAGCAGCACACAGTGTCTTTTATATCAATACCATGTTCAATGGAATCTTCTGCGGGACAATTTTACATCGTCAAAAATTGATGAAGTTATAAAAACCTATACTGCCCAGTTAGTTTTAAGAATTGAAATTGAAATAAGTGATTCTAACACAAATAAAGTTCGTTTGTTCTGACCAATACTAACTGCCATAATAAGTAGTGTCGCCGGGCTAGAATAAAGTTATCAAGATTCTAATATTGTTGTTTTTAAAAGACATATTTTTTCATATCGAATCAAACAAATATTTATGTGCCCAGGAGTCCAAGGGCAGGAACGGATGAAATTGGTTTGTTTTGTGCATGGTTGAAAACAATTTAGAGAGAAAATATGCAGCATTGACTTATTTTTGACAAGATCACTTCAAGATGGTGATTTCTTGTGGATACGATGATTCAATCGGGAATGACAACGCATGAAAACTTTCCAGATATTTGGTTGATTTGGTCTAATGTGTTGATTAAACATTGAACTCACTCTGCACTCTGCATTTGATCGCCAGCGCGTAGGTGTGTTTGTAATCAAACTAATCACTTCCCAGCAATATTTAACCTTTAATCATTATTATTTGGAGCAGGAATATTGCAAACAATGTTAACGAGTGACCATGGATTCGGAAGCTAAAAAGCATAAATATTGTGTGCACGAAATACCAGTGACACTTATAAACCGACGCTCGATACAGTATGGACTTGCACCGCTGATCGTATGTATCGTATGTTCGCTGTAATTACCCGGACAAAGTGTGACTTACCTGATGGTTTAACGCACATACACCGCCATGATGTCTGCATGATCAACATTTGCTATAAGTAACAAAAAATATAGAAATTGTAAAAGTTTGTTTGTCACTTTTGAAGCTGAAAACATTACTGACAAAACCTTTTTGTATTCTTGATAGTAGTTTTTTAACCACACGATAAATGTTCATTCTACATCTCATAGAATCAGAGGCCGCTTAGAAGCTAAAGATTATCCCTTAGCGACCAATTTGACCGGGACAAGCATCCTCCACAGAGAACTTATTCTATAAAGAGTCAAAGTGTTCTCCCAGACTCGGCTCTCAAAGTTGCCTTACATTTCCGAACAAATATCCGTTAGTAACAGCGATCACTGAAACTAATTCCTTAAACGAATCAAATAATTAAAATCAAGATTACTCAAACTGTTAAGCGAAACCACTCTTCTCGGGCAAACTGGTGAACAGGGCTCAAACTAACCAAAAAAAATGAGCTTGAAGATTCTATTTTTGTCACAAACATTCGTGCAACTTAATCAGAGAATCCCAGATGTAACTCAATGTCTCCAGGTAACTGTGAGTCAAAAACCGTTTCAGTTTCTAACAACATTTGTCAGTTTGGATTGAACAGCATAAGAAATGTAATATTTTTCACTGCATGATTTTTTGTATATCATTTATTGGCCGTAAACGCACCACTAAACAAATACACTGTTTGAAAACGATGTACGAATCTCAACAGGTAATATTAAGATATCAACAGGATCACTCGTTAATCACTGACCGTGTGTATTCCAGTTGGTATAGGTACCAATCTTGCTGTAGATAATTGAAGCAAACGGAAAGCGTCTTTCCCAGCCGCCGCAGGTGTTAGTTGTCATCGTCAACCATCCAGAATCTTTTCCGCATCCTCCATAATTTCTGTTAATCATAAAAGATCTGCACTCCTTGGGATGACAAGTTCCTTTAATGCTAAACACGTTCTTTGGCTCAGTGCTAATGTCTGTCCATGGAGACTCAACCATGCGACTCATCACATACCAATTCGCACTTGTGCTTTCTTTGCCGTTAAATTTCATTTGGATAACTTCTCTTCCCTTCTTGTACAGCACAACTCGAACCTTTAAAGTTTAATGTTATATTATAAGTTTCAAGCAAACTCAGTTTGCTGATAGTTGAAAAAACCTAAACATTAGAATACCCGGCCATTCTCTAAAATTCATTCCCGCACATTTCTCGTTCCTTAAAAACATATACGCAGTACAATAAAAACAATAATGGACGGGTGTTCTGAAGTTGCTCCTTTAAAAGTATATCAATCAGCACCAAAACCTTGCAAAAATGAAACAGTACTTTTTTTTTAAAGCCAGTTACTTATGAAACGTTTTCCCAAAAAATTAACAAGCACCCCTAAAAGGACGGTTTGAGCGAGAACGTTATAATCATATATGGAAAAGGACGCGGAAAAGTTTAAAATGATTCTAATATATAAATGATTTTGACAGCAAAGCAATGACGTTTTAATGGATTAAAACTATATTAACAGCACATACATCTAATTTAATCCAAAGTAATTTTTGTTTGGAATAAGAAGCTACTATTCACATTTGGTGTTTTGTTTGCCATACCTCGCTTGGGTTGAAAGCAGTCCAATGTTTGACGATTCTATTTTTGTAGTGGTTCTTAAAGGAGTTGGTGACATCTAACGCTTCGAGTATGTCCTCATTTGCCCTCAGAGGATTAAGCCACAGGTCGCCGGCAATAGAGGGAACACCGCTGACAGCTTTGAATACCATAGTCCAGCCTAGTAGTGAATTAGAGCCGTGGTCAGTCCCACATATATCAGTTTTCTAAACATTCTGATTACAATTTCTAGCACTAAAAACAATAACTGATGATTGAGGAAAAACAGTACAACTTGTGGGGACAACAGCTGGGGACTTTGTGGTCAGAAAGCAGAAACATCACAACAACCCCAACCATCCAGGCCCAACTGTTTAAACTATTCAAAACGTAAAGCATAGAAAGTGTTTGTTACTTACCACCAGCCGACATATCGCAGTACACAGGGAAACTGGTCGCATGCCCTAAAATTTATAAAGGCATAGCAAACTCCGCTGTTAGATGGCATAACAAAAGAGTTCTAATTCTGAAGAAGTACTAACTAAAATAATTTAATGGAAAGCAAAATGATAATAATACTAGTCTTTAAGACTTTCGTGTGGATAAAACATGATAAGAAACATTAAGAAATCTATTATAACGCTCTAAGGTTTTCACGTGGTAAAATCCGTATCGGGGCCTACTTATTTATGCATGCAGTCATCGTGTATATTATAGGGATAGGTGTATGATTAAACAATAGTAGGCCCCAATACGGAAATTTTACCTAAATCTGTTCCTAGAAAAAATTCGTAAGAGAAACCATGAATGGCTTGCTTGCCATAGATTTCAGGAACCACAAACCAAAGCGCCAAGTTACTAAACAAATATACGCGTAGGTTTTAACGCACTTAACAGAGTCAGTCAACACCTATAAAGAACCTCTCCCCAAATTACAAACAGAAGGCATTTATTATATCGAATGCTACTGCGGCAAATGCTATATTGGTCAAACTGGGGGTATGATTTCATTTATATAGATTATACAATAGACACACACAATGGGCAACAGCATCTCTCCGCCATCGTTGAACACACTCATCTTACGGAGCATATGACACGAAATTAGTGTTTTGATTTTCTAAAAGAACATCGTATAAAAATATTACAAAACTTGTCCTCTTAAAGTCACTCCGTCAAGAACTCAGGTGACCAAAAAACATGTGGTTTCTTCTGTTGAATCAAAATTTAACATTTTATCGCGCTTGCTCTATACAGAAAAATTGAGAGACTGGGACAAACGCAAGAATACTCCCCAAGAAAATGACAGATTGGTGACGTATCATTACCAGTTCCTCGTCCCAGTCCACCAAAATAAAAAAAAACCCTTAAATTAAAACAGTCGTAACTCTTCTATTTTTCATCCAATTTCATTCAAACTTTGCAGAAGTATGTGCTTTACAGCGATCTTTTAGAAAATCTAAAAACTAATTTCTTGTCCACCCTGGCCACAATATAAACTTTGAAAAAACTCAAGTAATTGCAAGAACACTAAAATATTTACCTTTATAAAATAATTTAAATGGTACGCGCGTTCTGATTGGTTGAAAAACCGTCGTGGTTTCCTACGATTATCTCGTGTTCTCCCAACCTCCCGCGTGTTTACATCATGTTATGTAAACACGGAAACCATTTTATATTTTTTTTTAAAAATAATAAACGAAGAGGTTATTGAAATTCAAAAACGCACAAGTAATTTTGATAGAGATGACTCTTAAACACTCTTTACTTGTGATATGTAACACTGTCTTAGGTTAATTTTATTACGGAAAAAATTCCTTTTCAGAAAATAATACTTACTAGCCGATACAGAATATATCTCTCTCATTCATTAGTTCTAATCTCAGCAACATGCAGATGTTCAAACAAGAGTTAAAGAGATTGCGTATATGACTTTGAGCTGTCTAAACAACAGGACGTGTAGCACGCTGTTTATACAATCTTATAGATTTAAAGGTGTTTTTTTATCCTAAGCTCATTAAGTATTTTTGGTAACATGTAGGTTCCGAACTGGGACCTAATAGACGGAAAGGTCTAATGATTATTTAACTCCAGCGAGGTTTGTTGCAACACAGCTGTACGAGAAACACGTTTCTCAAACTACTGGTTTGTTTTGAAGTGCTACTTGAAAACTCTTGTTTCAAAGGTTCACTAAAAGAAATCAAAATGTTGCACTCACTGTTTTTTTTTTTACTTAAGGCTAACCTTCAGCTCGAATTTTCTTCAAAATTTTGAAAGAAGCAATAAAATATTTTACAGCAAACAGATCTAATTGCCACAAACTCGGCGACAAGAGTAACTAAGAAGCTGAATTCTATCTCTAAGGCCTAGGGTTCCGTCAGTAGATAAAATTGTTCTTAACTATGTTTATGAGTATAACAAGTCAAACATAGAACAATAGTCTTGGTCCATAAATACGGGCGCAAAAATGAGCTTTAGAGCTCGTCACTTTGTTTGAGGTAGCAAAGATTAGAGATTGTCACTTTGTTCGAACTAACGAAGATAAGAGATTGTTATTTTGCTAGAACTAGCGAAATGTGAAGCTTTTGGACTCAGAGCAAAGGTACTCTCGCATCTGGACTTGTCGTGTTACGAGTTGCTCTTTTCAACTCTGATACTCAGTACAGATAGATAACTGAGGAGCAGAAACCCGCAGAAACCCTATCTATCACTTAGAATCAATTAATTGAAAATAATTTCACCTTACGATTTACTGTTTTATTGTATCTTTCTTTTTAATACATAGAACAATAGCTTTTTTATTCTTTTATCACTAATGCAAATTTAGTTTTCGTTCACCTATTTTGTGCCTGATTTTAAAACGGAGATGAGAAATACCAACCTAACATCTTGATCCAATAGACGCCATTCGGAACATCTTGCCTTTTCTTTTCGTAGATGTCACCGCAGGATGCACCGGGATTATGTCTTCCACCGTACGTGCCAGTAGTCTCCTCCAGTGGAACCTGAAGCCAACGCTTTCCGTCACAGATTTGAAGCATTTTGCTTGTGTCTTGAAAGCGGATTAAGCCAATGGTATCATAACGACAGACAGTGTTGGTATTTGTAATCATAGTATCACATTTTCCAGGGCTCTTCAAGAAAGAAGACTTATTTTAGATGATAATGTACAACAACTATAAAAGTTTGGATTGTTCAAAATTCAGATTGTTAAAGCAATTTCTGTATGATCGACAAGTTCATAATAAACAAAATTTTGAGTAGAAAGACCGAAAATAATTAGAAGTTATTCACCGAAGTGGAAGTGAATAGTAGTAGATATTCACTGATCCGCGAAGCGGAGGGGTATACTAGCATATCCACCCGACTTTCACTGACACTGCGGAGGTGAATGACATATTTTGTATGTACCATATACACGGAATAACTAGTTGACTAAAGAGTAATTTTATTTGTAACAATTAAAAGTGAAATGAAAAATTAAATGGTAGCAATTTGATTTTTTGTTTACCGCTCGGAGGTGAATAGTACTTGGCATGCGCAAAAAGTATTGTTCACTTTTGTAGTATATACTAAATTTTAAAATGTTATTTAATGCAGTATTTTTTCCTGTATTTATTTAAAATGTCGTCATTACCTCAATAAGAAGATGAAATGAAATCCTAAATCAAATTTTGCCAACTATTTAGACTTGCTAATCTGAGGTTAATACAAGTTAACCATATTCTGCGCTAAGCCCTTATCAATTTGATAAAATAATCGCGAAAATTTCTTACGGAATATGGTAACGGCGGCTACCTTAGAGTTTAATTGCACAATACTAACCTTGCAATTGCTGCATCCATTTGATGCAGATGACACAGAAAAAAATACCACGAACAAAGGTACAAGTAAACGAAACATGCCTGCCATCTTTGTTCTGCTCCACTTTAAGGTTAAGTGATGCTCTTTTCAAATGAGTCAAGGTGGTAGCCTTTATACTCAGTCATTGGTTGCGTGTTAGAACATGATTCAGTCACCAGATATCACGTCATTTTAAGAACAAGTTACAATGAGTATTGAGTAAATTGATGGGTTTACAATTACGTACTTTAAAAAACATCCGGTCTTAAATCTTAAAAGTATCTTCCTCTTTTGAAAATCTTTTTGTCATGGATAATATTTTATTAATGCAGTAATAAAATGCTTTATGGTTAGAAATTGGTTATTTCCTAGCACGCTGTTCTGAAATACTTAACTGATATGGCATAAATGAAAGATTAAGGTATCCAGCTGTTACGCGAGCATTACACAAGTCCCACAACTGCTTTATGGTGTGTTCTTTTATAGAAACATTTTTAAAATGTTTTTTTGTTACATGCCGTAAACAAATTTTCAAACGTGATAGTGTAATATTCTGCATGTTTTGCCAACTGTTCTTGAATCACATTTTTTCAAAATACCATGAAAAATTGTCAGTTCAGTAATTGTGGAAATAGAGCACTACAATAGAGATCCCTCAGCGGAAAAACTGGATATTTAATTAAAACTGCTACTTATAGAAAAAAGGGAATTGTCAATGAAATTTGTACATTTGTATTTAACTCGCAAATTTATAAACCACTTTTTACAAAAACAAATTTGGATACCGTTTATACGATTTGGAACTATTTGAACGGATGGTGTAGGTGACAAGTCAGAAAAAAAACTGTTTCTAAACTTTGAAAAGAAACTTTTCATCATAACATTTGGAAGTTCGACTCTAATTGCACCATACAACGTTTTACAAGTTTTAAGATTTGCTTCTCAAATTGCTTGTCCACAACAAGTTTTGACCTTCTAAAGTTCACTGATTTCTGTCTGTACGTGTGAACAGGTCATAGCGAATGGAAAAAGCTATACACTTTTGCACGTACGGTCGCAAACTGTTTTTGAAAACAAAAAAAAATGTTTTGATAGTATCCGGATACGTGCTAACATAATCTAAAGATTTCCACATGATACTGATATGTAACACTAGTAGTTCAGGTTGAGTTTACGAAAACTATCTTTTTTTCAGAAGTCTTTCTACTCTGTACAGAATTTGTTTCTTTTATTGCGAGCCGCAGGCCATTGTCCTAAGCGCAACTTCTGTTTCAGATATTTAATTTGTCCTGCTGTGAAAGCCAACAGCACTGTCTTGCTCGCATCAAAAACTAGTTTTAATCCTAATTTCAGTACCACACTTGTTTAAGTACTGGATAACGAGATATATGTGAATTGGAGTTGGCTAAACAACAGGACCATCTTAGGGACCATTCATTTTTTATGGCCGGGGGGAGGATATCATCCAAAAGTGTTCGAGCTTAAAGGGAGGATCTCTCGAAAATATAAAAGCGAATTAAGAAAAAGGGTCATTCCGAGAAATGAGTCTGGCGGAACAAATTTTTTTTTCTTATTTTGCCAATATCTCAAACTCTGATTCAAAAACGCCAACTATGGAGGAGTAAACTTTAAAAGCCTGTAATCCGGGTATAGGTACTGGAACCCCTGCATGGCTTACGTTTTTTACTTGACACTTAGTAATAACATCAACTATGATGAGATTCTTCAATTATGTTTTAACTTTAAGTTGAAGTGAGCAAAATTACTTTCCCCTACTCCAAATTAGGCCCGGAGCCAGCTTGATGCAAACCGATTCACTGGCCTTGGTAAGAATTTTGAAAAAAAAATTATTTTAGAAAAGAAAATAATCGTTTTAATGGTAATCTAAGCTGAGAATCGAAATTATTTTACAAGCCCACGAGATATGCAGCAGATTTCAATGACAAAGCCATCTCGAGCTGTGTAGCTAATAATATCTACATTTTGTAAGAATTTAATTGCTGCCATCGAGATCTACCTGACTCACACTAAAGCCGAATGATTTAAGTAAAAATTTTCTTTTACATCTGGAATATTTGTACTGATTTTAAGAACAAAGTTATAAATAGTATCTAGAAAATTAATTGATGGGTTTACATCTATGTACTTTAAAAAACGTCCGGTTTAAAAATCTTAAAAGTATCTTCCTCTTTTTAAAATCTTTTCGTCCTGCACAATATTTTACTCTACTTAATGCAGTAATAAAATGCTTTATGGTTAGAAACTGGCTCTTTACTAGCAAGCCGTTCTGAAATACTTTACTGATATTGCATTAATGAAAGATTAAGGTATCCAGCTGGTACGTGAGCATTACACAAGTCCCATAACTGCTTTAGGGTTTAACAATTTATAGAACCATTTAAATGTTTTTTGTCACATCCTTTAAAAATTTTTTTAAACGTGATAGTTTTGCAATCTGCAGCTTTTGCCGACTATTCTTGAATAACATTTTTTCAAAATACCACGAATTAATTGTGAGTTTAATAATTGTGGAAATAGAATACTATAATAGAGATTGCTCAACCCAAAAATAATATTAAGTAGGAACTATCAATGAAAAAAATTGGATATTTTATAAAAACTGCTAATTATAAAGAAAAGGAAATTGTCAATAAGTGGTATATAGATATATTAAAATATTTATTTAGTTCGCAAATTTGTACATTCATATTTAATTCGCAAATTTATAAACCACTTTTTACAAAAATAATATTTGGATACCGTTTATACGATTTGGAACTATTTGAACGGATAGTGATAAGAAGAAAGTCAGAAAAAAATAGAAAAGAAACCTTTCATAACATTTGGAAGTTCGTCTCCAATTGCGTCATATAGCGTTTTACAAGTTTTAAAACTTGCTTTTCAAGTTGCTTGTCCACAACAAGTTTTGACTTTCTCAAGTTCACTGATTTCTTTCTGTACGTGTCGACAGGTCAAAGGAAATGAATAAGCTATACACTTTTGCTCGTAAGATCGCAAACTGTTTTTGAAAACAGAGAAAAAAATGTTTCGATAGTATCTGGATACGTGCTAACATAGTCTAATGATTTCCAATTGATAATCAGTGACTGATATGTAACACTAGTTCAGGTTAAATTTATTTACGAAAACTTTTTTTTTTTCAGAAGTACTCCGTACAGAATTTGTTTCTTTTATTGCGAGCCATTGTCCTAAGCGCAACTTCTGTTTCGGATTTTCAATTTGTCCTGTTGTGAAAGTCTTGCACTGTCTTGCTCGCACAAAAACTAGTTTTAATCCTAATTTCAGTACCACACTTGTTCAAGTACTGGATAGAGAGATGTATGTGAACTGGAGTTGTCTAAACAACAGGACGCGTAACACACTTCCTATTTAAACTATTCAAATTAATAAAATTGTAGGTGGTTTTTTGTCCTAAGCTCGTTGAGTGTTTTTGGTAACATGCAGGTTTCTAAACCTCCAAGACCTTAGACATAAATTTCAAATGATTATTTAAAGGTCAAATAAACCCAAATTTAGATTTTCGATTTTTTTGGTGCAATGTGTATATCAAGTACTAAAAGAACATATCGTAAAGTTTTAAACGAATCGGACGAAGCATTGTGGAGATATTGGAAAGTTAAAATCACTATTTTTCAGCCTCCACGATCGTAGAGCAGTCGGCAAATTGTCGGCCAATTGTCGGAAATAAAACTTGTGACGTCATTATTGGTGCGGGAAATTTGAAATTGTATAAGGTTTAGGTTAACAGTGAACTTAAGATTAAAACAATGGTGTTTTGTGCGGCAATAAACTGCCACAACAACTCTAAATCAAAAATTAGTACTTTTAAGTTCCCTCAGGATGCAAGACTTAGAAAAGAATGGATTGTAAAAATGAAAAGAAAAGGCTTTACGCCTACCAAACATTCGCGCGTTTGTGCAGAGCACTTTACCGAAGACTGTTTTGAGCAAAATCTCTCGGTAATGAGTTTGCTTGGGCCTTCTTTTAAACCTCGTCGACTTTCACTAAAAAAAAATGCAGTTCCAACTATTTTCAACTTCGCTTTGGAAAGTCCCAAGCCGGAAATTGGACAAAAACGACATAAAGCGAGAGACGAATGTCTACTGAGCTCAAAGAATGAACCGGGTCGCTCAGCTGTCCGTTCAGCTTTTGCAAAACGTAGAAAGTTGGAGGTAAGGATTTACATTATTTCTATCTATGACTAATACAATATCCGTTCACTTTTCATTTGTCGAGTTGGTTTGAAGTAGCTTTGGTTGATAATTTAAGTTACGATACAAAATTTGCCTCAACTTGAAGGAAAGTTTTCGATGTACTGTGACATTAATGCATATCAATTTCTGTTTTATTAAAACCAAGGTTCTGTCGAAACTACTTGAAAAACCACAGGACGATCCTCAAATGCATGTGAAATCTCCGGAACTGGAAGCCGAAGTCCCTGTCGAGACAAATGTAAAAATGGCTTGTTGCTGTATATTTACAGTCGGTGGAAGCTTGCGACCTAAATCGCCCAAAACTGGCATATCTGTTGCAGTGCAAGTGTCTCCAGAAAAAGAAGATTTTTCATCGCAGACAGATAAAGAGATGCACTACAACAGCGCTACCCAAACCACAAATGAACACCATTTTCAGGTATTAAAACTAGTCTGAAGGCTGCAGCACACGAGCTTTGAAACATTTGCTTTTAAAATGTTTTCAAAGTTCAATGGGGATAAATGTTCAATCTTGAAATTGATTAGCAAAATAAGAAAATTGTAGGTGTTAAAAAAATTGATTAATTTGCCAGAAACTCATTGACTGTCACATTCAAATAATAACTTTTGTTTGAAAATATATCAGTTAAACTGTTTTTGCTTTCGAAAAAAATCCAAACTTTTGACTGTAGACGAAGTTGTGTCGGCACGACATACCACCGAAACCTGGAACAGCGCAAGGAATCCCTTGCAAGCAGTTCATTTAAGAACTATTTGTATAACTCCGTAAATGAAAGAATTTCGGAAAATAATTTAAAAATTATTTCCTGGAATTCAATGTTTTGTTGCTGTTGTTATGTTATTTATAGAATACATAAACGCATCTACATATAGTTATATACCGTCAGCACGCAGCAAATTTCCACCCCGACATGGCAACAAACCTTGTGTCTATTGCTTATAAAGATGTATTTTATGCTAGATTTTTTTCTCGTTGTCATACTTACAATATTTCTTATTTGTTAAGGTAAGGAGTCGTCAAACACAAACCACCCGAATAAATTACAGATCCATGCAAAATCAAACAGCTACTCCTCAAGGTAAGTGATGATAGAAAGTTGACAGTTTCGTCTAAACGGCTAATTAATACAGCTAATAGTTTTTTTTATACTCATTTACGACAGTGCTTTCTAGCGCAATTCAGTGTGCCTTAGGTGAAGCTGACCCCCATCAAATGTTTGATGTACCCGAAAAATTAGTAGCTTCTCATTCGGTAACAGAATGCGCCGATGACTCGTCCGATACAGACAGCGTTTGCAGTGAAACCAGCAGTGTTATTGAGCGGTTAGTAGTTTGCTAATTTGTAGTTCTTAGTAAAGTAGAAACTAGTGTTAATCTCTGTTTTTGTCATTATAAGAATGCTCTATATCATGTAGCCAGTGTACATCAGTTCCCACCGCTCCACTCCCTGCGGCAAAAACTCGGTGTAGGGGTGAGGAGAGATGTACACAGGCTATATATTATGGAGTTGATGAGCTTCTTTGTATTATACCAATGCACTGATAGGGACTTAGATGACACCAGCATAGATAGTATTACTGAGGAGGACGAGGAAAGTGTAGACATAGAGGAAGTAACAGCACCACATGGCAGGAAATTTCTGGTATTTGAAAGCAAATTGTTTGAACTTTTTGAAAAATGCCAGATGTGCCTTGCACCATCAGTACCAAGAATTGAAAAAATACTGGGGTCTATGGTAGTTGTTGTTGCAAAATGTTCCAATGGCCACTCGATAACTTGGATGAGCCAAACGTGCGATGGAAGCCTGCCTTGGGGAAACATGATTTGTGCCGCAAGTACTCTCTTCACCGGAAGTAATCCTGCCAGAGTGGCCAGCTTCTTTAGGCATGCCGGAGTCATATACATGTCATCGACGACATACTACAAGCTCCAGAGGCTGAATCTTGCTCCTGCTGTAAACAGATGCTGGGAAAATGAGCAGCTGCATCTACTAAAAGCCTTAAAGGGTAAATCAATAAATGTTGGAGGAGATGCTAGGTGCGATTCTCCAGGGCATTCAGCGAAGTATGGCACATACCACCTGGTGGAATTGACCCTCAACAAAGTTCTGGCTGTTGAGCTTGTGCAGGTAAATAAATTATTAGAGGTATCAGAGATACTATTATTATTGTTATTATTATTAATAATAATAATAACTATTATTATTATTTTAGTGTTCTTGTTAGAGTGAAATAATTATCAGGTACTTACGAAATGTGTAAATACTAACAGTAACAGCATTTCTTTACCAGAATATATTTATTTGCAAAATAAAAAAACAAATTAGGTATTATTATTATTATTATTATTATTATTATTATTATTAATACTAAAAATAGTAATAATTATAAAATAGACAAAACAAAGGGAAAAACAAATGGCATACATATCCACTTCAATCCCTACTACCCTTACAAATAAAAAAAACATATTAATTACAAATACTATAAAAATTGACTTCAACAATATGAAAAACATGTGCGTTTGCCCTAAAATTAGTGTTCTAATATAGTCCCTATTTAATGGCTTCAGAGCAATGAGGTAAAAAGTTCATATCACATGGAGCTTGAAGGTCTAAAGAGAGGATTGGCTGTCATCAAGGGCCAGGAAGTTACAATTAAAACGCTGATCACTGATAGACACGCTGGCATTAAAAAGTACATGAGGGAAAATGAACGTGACATCGACCACAGATTTGATTGCTGGCATATGGCAACAAGTATGTAATAGAAAGTTGTATCCTGTCTAGTTTAAGAATACGGAACACTATGAGTAGTGTTTTAAGCTTTGACTGGTATTTCCGTTGTTTTACATTACACATCATTATACTGCTATTTTAAAAAATACGAAATTATATAAATAACGTAATTCTTTTCGTAATTCAGCATTTAAGTACGCTAGCGAGGATGACCTTGTGAGCTTTGAGCGAATAGTTTTACTTTGCGAGTTCCAACTAACCATTGTTTTAATTTTTTGAAATATTTTTTTATCATTTAATATCAGATCAATCGTTCAACTTCAATTCTTACATGGTATCGGGAATTATTGATAGTTATAATTTTTATTCTTTTAATAATTTTAAATTCCATATCGAACGAGTAAAAGGCTTGATTAACTGTTAAACATGTAGTGATGTACATAAAAAAAATTATAGAATGTTGATGAAAAAGCTAAACGTAACATTGACAACGTGATAATAGACCTTTGATACCTTTAGTTCCACGATCGAGTCTGAGATTTTAAGCGCGTCGCGTTTGTATGAAATCTTTTCATCTCAAAGAGTTTGCTTACACTGGTGCGCGCGTTTGAACACACATAAAGATCTCTAATACATAGGTGCATGGAAAATTCATGCTTCCATCGTTGTCATAGAATATTTAAATTTTGACTGGATTGACTTTGCAAGAGTAATTTCCAAAAAATATAATTTTTTATAAAGTTACACATTTTGCACAGAATTACAATACAATTACACTATTCTTGCCCAATCAGATTTAAATAACTTTTCCGTGTATATGATTATTTCAATAACTGCCACAGATGGGTTCAAATAAAACCCCTGTTATACAACCCAAAAACCATTAATAAGCCACTAATATGTAGATCAATGTTCATTGTATTTATTAAAGCTTTTCAGCAGCAAGATTTTTTTTCTCTCTTTCAGACATCTCAAAGAAAATTGATGGCCTTGCCAAAAAAAAGTCCTGTGCTATTCTTGGAGATTGGAAGCAAAGTATTTCTAACCATATGTACTGGTGCGCTGCCAGCAGCAATGGTGATGGACAGCAAGTAGTTGCAAAATGGCTTTCAATAACAAATCATCTAACAAATAGGCATGAGGGGCATTCTGATGCTTTTCCAAGGTGTGCTCATGGTCCTTTACAAGAGGGAAGGAAATGGTTGAGAAGAGGTAAAAATTAGAAATATGAACCTGTCCCATGTGGTGCTGCACTACCAGACACATTTTGGATTCTTTCCCAAAAAAAAAAAAAAGTGAATCACATATTCACCTGTCACCTTCCTTGAACAGTGTTAATAATTCAATATCACACCTGACTTCATTATACATTTGAACATGAATTATAATTTTATCAAGTAACCCAATTTTTTGTCAGTCACTTACGAGTCTACAGCTTCTAAGGTTTGTGTAAATAAGATGTTCTTCTGAATATACACTTTTCCTCTTCTCTGTAACAGGCTCCAAGGCATTCAAAGAGCTAGATTCAATTATAAGCAGCAAGTACTTGTTAAAGGACATTCCCAAGTTATCCTCTTCTCATCAGACGTCCCTAGTTGAGGTTTTACACAAAGTGGACATATACTTTGCTCCAAAGCACACACACTTCTTCTATCAGGGAATGAGAGCAAGGTAGCCTCTTTACATATCATTTTGTTTTAAACATTGTATCTTGTTGGCACTTAATAACCTCTATTTTCATATAATTATCCATAAAACACTTATACTTCTCCCTTTCGAAAACTTATTATTTTCACTAGTGAAAATAACACGTTACCATGGTTACACGTTAATTGTGCTTCACGGATTTTATCTTCCAGTGTTGAAAATATCTCACTCGTTCGCTATGCTTTTTCGTTTTTCCTTTCTTTTCTTTCCGCCTTCCCCTTCTTCCAAATAATTAATTGGTGGAAAAAGCAATATCATTTCTAAATTACTTTTTTAAATCTTCAATTACTGTAGTTTTTCAAATTTTCAGAAAATAGGAATCTTTTCTCCTCACATTTCCCTTCCCCCAATAGATTTTGTTGCCTGTGCAAATGCTGCATCTTTGATGCTTGCTGAGCACAGAACTGGATGTCATATTGCCTTAAAGCAATTTGGAGAAACAGTTTTCACAGATTGCTCTTCACTTTCAGACTTCAAATTGCAGCAATCCACTTCAATGAAAATGCAAGGAAGGCACAGAGAAAAGTAAAACATGGAAAGAATGAAGGATCTGGTCAGTGGCTCGTGTCATATCCAAAGTATAAGAAAGGGGGTGCTGTGGCTAAAGAAATCAAAGAGGCTTGCTCATATGGTAACTGCACAATTACTAAAACCAGACCAAATGTTGTACAATTACCCTGACCTTTTCCTGTTTTGAAATTACATGTCTGTGAATGATTATTAATATTTTGCTGAATTGTACTCCACTTGGCCAAAATTATTACAAATTCAAATAGCTACTGTAAATGTAAGGCTCTGTATTTTATTCAAGTATCAGTTTGTGTTTTTACACAAAAAACATTTTATCCAATACGACGATATACTATGATATATCTATCTATATATATATATAGATAGATAGATAGATAGATAAACAACAGTTAAAGGAATTTGGAAAACCAATTTCTCATGACAACGCTGTTTCGAAAGGGCCCGCGCAAACCCTTACTCTAACGCCTCCAAAATATGTAATCTATGCTTAACTGAGAAATTCTTTATTATTTGCAAACCCCAGCTATGCACGCTAAACAAAAGAAATGAACTCGCAAGCTCATGCCGACATGCTGCAAAATTTTTGCTTAGGAACACTTAGCTTAATTTAATTTAATTTAATTTATTCCCAAATTAACTTTATAAGCCGCTGTATATTCCTTAAACCATTAAATCATCTGAAGAGAGAGGGCCCGTACGGGCCCTTTCGAAACAGCGTTGTCATGAGAAATTGGTTTTCCAAATTCCTTTAACTGTTGTATACTAAGCTCCACAAGTTGAGCACTATCGCACTCTTAAAGTTAACACACATTTCTATATATATATATATATATATATACATAAGTATACAATGTGCCCTATATATATATATATTATTATTAATATTATCATTATTTTTTTATCTGTTTGTATACTTATTTATTTATTTATTTATTTATCTATCTATCTCTTTTATTCTTTGTAAAATTGAAAAATATGTAATATCCAGATGGTTATCAGAATAATAATGATGATGATGAACTGTTTCTAACAGAAATTTACATTCTTCAAATTTTCTAAAAATCTTCTGAAATCTTCAAAAGAGATCACAAGAAATTTTGGAAAACTTGGGAAGTTCTTTATGGTTGTTTTTAATCAATTTTGCGAGTTTTGAAATTTTTCTAAAAATCGACTTCCGGGAAACCTGTCAGGTACCTTTACGGCCCCTATTTTTTAAAATAGACTTTCATCAGCCAATCAATGTGCAAGAAGTTCCAGGCACATCAATTTCTTTTATTAACGCGGCATATATTTTTGTAATAGTACCTGGTTAGTCTATGTTTTAGTCAGTTGACCAACTCCGTTCATTTTACCAATTGTTACTTTTGGATCAAAACATGAAGGAGTTTGGTTTTCATTGTGGGAAATGTGACAAAAATATAAACGGAGTTTTAAAAAATTGTTTTTTTTGCTTTTTTTAAGGGGAATTCGAGACAGGGGGAAGTATCGCTAGCAGTGCTATGGTCATTCCTGGTATGGACACTGCATACAATACATTAGAACCAGACCTGCCGAACGCAAATGGCTTTGACGATGATATTGGTATGCTCTTATGTTAGTATGTTAACGTCTGCTTGATATTGAACAGGATTAAGTAGCCCAACGGCTATGAAACCGATATGTCTCACGGTAGCTGTATCAACATAAATTGTTAGTTAAAAGTACTTGGAACTGTAGAAATTTTACAATTTATAGTCCATATTTTGATATTGTAAACGTCTTGGAACTGCTTCTAATGGTTACTGCTACCGTTATTAAAATTATAACAATAATAAAATCTTTATTTTATACTATTCCAATAAAAAATTTATTTACAGCGGTTGTTAAAAATACATCTTGAAGTATAAAGTACTAAATATCAAGGCATCGTTCTCAAACAGCTCATTAAAAATTGTGAAATGTTAAAAAGTCTGTTAGCGTTAAAGTTGTTTTTTTATCTTGCTACATTTTTAAGTAAAAACCTGATAATTTTTGTGCCTACAGTTCTTCCCGGACTTGGCAAACCCAAAAATAACGAACAACGATCGGCTTCAACTCGATTGGATGCTTCAGATAAGCAAGGAGGAGTTCCAAGATTTGGAGATGCACACAAAAACAACATTCCTGGATTCGGCTCTCCGGACAGAGGTCCAATGAACCAGAGAATAGGGCCTAACCAGCAAAGAGTTGGGCTCCGGCCAGATGCTCCACCGTTCCTACCAAATGCTAACAATAGATTTCAAGGACCAAATATTCCAGGAATAAACCCTGGTTTTCAACGACAAGATGGACCGGGTTAGTAATGAAAGAAACGTTTATCTTTTTGGACCTACATAGTTTAATAAAAACATTTTTGTTAACTTTCCTAGTTTTTTCTTATTGATCAAACAGGCGATGTTTTTCATCAATTCACGTGGATTAGGTGATCACAATAGAAAACGTAATGCAATTGATCTTCATTTTCTGATAACCAAATGATGGGATATATAGAGAAGATGATGATAAGGACAATAATGTAGTGATGATAATGATAATAACTGTAATAACGATAGTGATAAAATTGACCATATTAGATACTTCATATAACATCAATTGCTCAAATCTTGGCGTGAATGTGAAATTAATCGAAGTACACGGCGAAAAACTCTCAGAGTCAGATTGAGATCGACAAATTGCAGCCCACGTGCGAAGCCCATTACTCAATCCCTGTTCGTAGAAGTGTGAGACAAGACTGATGACCACAACCTATTATTGCGTGTAGCTCTAATTATATTTCTTTTCTTTCAATGTATTTTAATAGGCAAGGGATTTGACGGCAACCCATCTTGGGACCGAAGGCCAGTTGCTGAGTTTGGATCAGGAAGAGAGGGGATGTGGAACCAAAGACCTCCTAACGAACGTGAACCTCCACCGTTTGATCAAAAGAACCCCAACTTTGCTGTAAGAGGAACCAGAGATGAGTTTAATAACAGAGGTCCTGGGGATAGTTTTCAACAAGGGCCTCCAGAGAGTTTTCAGAGAAATTCCAGGGATTTTAGATCAGATCAACCAGAAATAAAACGTGGTCAGCAACATGAGAACATCAACCGTGGTTCAAACCAAGGACCTGATCGACGATGGGTACCAAATAGGCAAGCTCCACATGAAGACTTCCCACCAAGCCCAAAAATGGAAAAACCAGGTCTCCTTGGGCCAATACCTGGAGCTGCAGTCGGTCCTAGAGGTCCAGAAAATTTTGGGGTTCCTTCAGTGAGTGCTCCAGGGATAAATCCTCAGTCAGGTCCACCAACAGGCCCTATACCTGGTTCTGGCCCTGGATCCACTCCTGGTCCTGGTCCTGGGCCCGGACCCATTCCTGGACCTGGTTCTGGCCCTGGACCCACCTCTGGTCCTGGTCCCGGGCCCTTTCCTGGACCTGGTTCTGGTCCTGGTCCAAGCCCGGAACTTGGTGGTATTCCCTCGACAGGTCCTAGGTCTAGTCATGGTTTTCAACCCACCCCTAGCTCGGGAGCAGGTCAACAAGGTAAAGAACATAAGCTTGGTATACTAGGTCCTCCACCCAGTCAGCTGGGGGGTCCCTCTAGAAATGATCAAAGACCAGGAATATTAGGCCCTCCTCCGGGGCCAATGTTTAAACCCCCAACCAGTCAAGGACATCCTGGACTAGACGAAGAACAAAGACCCGATGATCACAGAAGAGGGCCTCCTCCAGAACGACTTGAAGATGGACCTCAACGATTTCCACTCCCGGATGAAATCATACATCATCACCCAAACAATCTTAGCTCCAGAGGTTTCCGTCATGTGGGCCCACAGGGCCATGGACAAGATATTTCATTGCATGAGCAAGAGCGTGAAGTTGGTGAAATACGCGACGACGATATGATACCTGGAACATTTCCTCCTTCTTTCAATAGGAATTTGTCATCTCGTGGGTTTAAACATGGCCATGGTCGTGGAAACAGACCTCCGGAAGAGCCTCGAAATAGACCTTCTATGGATCCTCGTAACAGACCTCCGGAAGATCCTCGAAATAGACCTTCTATGGATCCTCATAACAGACCTACAGAAGATCCTCGAAACAGACCACCTGAAGACCCTAGGCTTAGACAGCCAGAAGACACTAGGAACAGAATTCCAGAAGATCTTGGTATGAGACCTCCAGATGATCCTCGAAATAGACCAATGCTAGAGTTTAGAAACAGACCTATAGATGACCCCAGGAACAGAAATCCTGACGATATTCATATGAGACCGCCAGAAGACCCCCGAAGTAGACCGCCGTTAGTAGAATTTAGAAACAGACCAGATGATTCGCGAAATCTTCCTCCGGCTGAACTAAGAAACAGACCAGATGATTCACATTTTATGCCTCCTGATGATCCACGTAGAAGGCAAATGGAAGATCCTCGCAGCCGTGCTCAGGATAGGGGACAATTTCAGAGACAAAGTAATTGGGGAAGTCCTATTCAGGAAGGAAACCAAGGTCCTCCCCAAGACCATCGTGGACCACCTAATTATGGCGAAGGACCCCCATTTGGACGAGCCCTACCGCCGGATAGTCAGGGTGATCCGAGAGGGGTGAGAAGTGCTCCTCTTGACCGTAGGCCATCAAATCCCGACATTCCACGAACACAGGAAGACAGTAAACCTGCAATCAGGCCCCTTATGAGCATCAGTCCACCCCCAATACCACCAGGGAAGATGGGAATGGATTTCGACCTTGATTCTGAACTGCAGTTATCAGGTGCTGGTCGCGGCAGAAAGAGATCTTTCGATGATGAAGAGCGAGATCACGGGCCGCCCACAACAGGAAGAGTACAACTAATGCAGGTACCATTAGTGGAGGAATGGCATGGAGGTCCAAGTCGAGGTAGGGAAGATCACTGGGCAGAGAATGCTAACTTCTCGGATGATCAATGGAATGAGAGAGATAACTTTCCTGAGGGAGAGAGAGGGCGTGGTAGGGGAAGGCACCGAGGTGGACCACCACGAGGCAGGGGTGGTATGAGATAACACAAGATGCTCTCCGGTGCAGAAAGTAAATACCAATTTCAAAACAAGCCTCAGACGTTTTTTTTTCTTCCTAAGCCAGTGCTACCCTGTCATTCAGTACCAAGACCTTGGTCGATTTTGTCAGTGACAATATTTCAACTAGAACTAGTATTATGGAAAATAGGAGGTTAATCTCTGAAAACAGCATAAAAGTATAGTGCAATGAAACCACATTAATTTTTCCGTAGATAAGTAATTACTGCCTTTTAACCGTTTCTATTGTTTGTTTTTATTCGTTATATATTTTGTTTATTTGCTCTACCGTTGCGGGTTTGACGCTCTAGGGAACACAAAAGACAGAGACTCGTTTAACTCAAATCGAGTAACATCAGATGTAAATTAAACACCCTTGACATTTAAGCGGAAGCAATTAGATAGATTTACGCATAATACCATCTGGTGTGGTTCACAGCGAACCTAATGGTTTCGAAAGTTAACAGATGTTAACGGCGTACTCCAGACGAGTTACGTTGGCCTACGGTTACGAAGCACATTCAATCGTACTACAAACACACTCCTCTAGATTTGTTCGAAGGATCATGCGCTGTATTTTCATTTTTTTGTGTTTATTTCAGCAGCTGAAGTTTGATTTCACGTTCCAATTTCTGTTTGTTACTTCGAATTTCTCAGCTGTTTATAAGATAGATAATTTTATTTGTTACGAACGAGTGTCTAATTGCTTTTATTTTTGTTCAACTGTATTTGTAAGACTATGTTAGTTTTTATCAAAGAAATTGACCGCAACGTTTCTCTTCGCTATAGCCTTCTTTTTCATATTGTTCATAAAACTGGAAAATGGAGTTGTATTTTGTAGAAAAGGAAGATTTTGAGACTGGAAACTTGAGTAAAAAGTATTAATTAAAATTTATATTCAGTTCTTAATGTTCAAAGCACAAGGTACGCTTCAAAAAAAATTCCCCCAAATCATTAAACGATTACACTATTCGCGTTTATTGAACTGAATATTCTGATAAAATTTAAGTTAGAGCCATAACACAAAGCAAGTTTGCTACATGTTTAATCACAAGTCCTTCTTTAGTTTGCGTTCTGCTTTTTATCGAAGACATAATTGAAAGGCTCTATGGCCAGCATTTCCATTGTCGCTTCCAAAATCGCCACTTTCCCAAGTCTCTTCGCTGCTCTTGGTAACAATCCGATTTTCAAACATATAATGGAACGTACATGTATTCATTGTTTAAGAGCAAGTGTCGTAGAATGATTCCACAAACAAACTCGCTTTTTGTATGATTTATTCTCGATTTAAAAACTCTCAAAATGTTGATCGATTAACTCCTCTAGCTCACAGAAAGATTGAATAGTTCTGACACACCT
>JAOTRI020120491.1:0-12198 GCA_028564885.2 Zoanthus sanctaehelenae
GATTTGCTGTAACTTTACATGAATGTTCAAAATTAGATTTGTGCCTATATTTTTTGGCTTATCGGCAAAAGATTTAATATTTTCATTTCAGCTTTAAGTTTATTACTACTTGTGTACTGGATTTATAACGAAGGGAAGAGCGAATCAAAGAGCTTGTACAAGAGAAAACTGAAGTAGATAGCAAAGTGACGATTCTCAAGAACAAAGTGAACTATCGAAAGCGTAAACTACAACAACTCCAGGTAATATTTATTGGCATTATGATAAAACTTTCCTAACACAGCGTTTTGTTTACAAGTGTATACTGTATATACAACTCAAGTTTGTTTGACTTTGACTGTGTCCTGGACCATATATGTAAACTTAACTTACATACTTGAAAGTATACTTTATACTCATTTCAAAACGTTTGAATTTAAAAAAAAACAGTGTGAGTCGAGCCTTAAGTAGGCTTCCAGGATCGAAATTATTACTGTTGTTTAATATTATTACTATATGAGGCTATTTGAAGAATTATAAACTGCAAATCCAAGAATTCAAAAAAGACAAAAAAGGACAAAAAAGTCATTGGCAGAATTTTTCAACAATAGATCAGAACACTGTTAAATGCAGTAATCATGAATCACGAAAAACTGGTAAAACTAACATTAATTATAAAGAAAAACAAATAAATGTAGGGCTTTTTTCATCAATTATTTTCAGTTGGAGCAGCAAGAAGCTACGCCTTATGGCCCTGGAAAACCAATGAAAAAACCCAGAATGCCTAACAATGAGAGCACCCTTACTGACGAAAATAGTGATGTCCTGAACTTGTCAAAGGTCCAAAGTCAGCGTCGACGAAAGGCAACCATGAATGTTTTGAGGAATGTGCATTGTAC
The DNA here is from genome assembly GCA_028564885.2 of Zoanthus sanctaehelenae. Taxonomy (NCBI): domain Eukaryota; kingdom Metazoa; phylum Cnidaria; class Anthozoa; order Zoantharia; family Zoanthidae; genus Zoanthus; species Zoanthus sanctaehelenae. The sequence goes on from JAOTRI020120491.1 coordinate 879, forward strand.
CCCACGATCATCTGATAATAAAGCAGTCCTTAATGGCATGTTGTCAACAATAGCCAATGAAACTCCCCTAACAACTATGAAGGGCTTTATAAAGAATTATTCAAAAGTTTGCAATGAAAATATTATCCTAGGCATTGTTAAAGATAAAGTTGCAAATTATGAGAAGAGTGAGGAAAACATCATCAGGAGCATTGCTTTGTTATATAAAGGGGGCATCCTGACCAAAGCCAAGTATAAAGAGAAGAGACAAGTAAAAGAAGAGTTCATGCCTGGAGTCTCAGCACCAAGGCATGTGAGCTATGACAGATTGAGATCTTATATCAATGGTGTTAATATGGGAGAAGTTAAAGACCTTCAGGTGAATATCAAATCAAAATAAAATAATTTATTATGAGGGCTACTGGATTTAAAGCAAATGTCATTTTAGATAAAATTCTGGAGACATGTGGGATTTTGTGTGCTTACAATTTATAGGAGAGGTTAAAGACCTCCAGGTAAATATCAAACGAAAACAAAATAATTTATTATGAGGGCTACTGGATTTAAAGTAAATGACATTTTAAATAAAATTCTGGAGACATTTGGGATTTTGTGTGCACATTATGTCAAATTGAAAAAATCTTTTTTCATAAAAATAGTATAAAAAAAACTATCAAAAAAACTGAGCAGACTTATTTTATACTTTAAGTTAAGTCTTGCATTTACATTATTTTCCAGGAAATTGCTGTAGATAGGGGAATAAATCCAGTGCCTGGAGTTTACCATCCACTAAAGAATCTTCTTTTAAGATGTATTTGATGCTCAATGAACATAGTAAATTTATTCACTGGTTCAATGATCAGATGGGAAAATTTTTGGTGGCAATTGGAGCTGATGCTGCTCCTTTTGGTAAAGATGAGACTTCAACAGCATATTTAGTAAGTGTGTTAAATGTGCTGGATGAAGTACAAAGCTGCGATCACAATTATTTGTTGATGGGAGCCAATTGTGATGAAAACAATGAACTCATGTTTGAGTATACAAAACATGTAGTCAAAGAAATAAAAGAAATAGAAGAAAAGAAATACCAAGTAGGAAGAGAGACTGTGACTTTTGAACTTAAAATAATTCCTGGGGACCAAAAGTGGATTGCATCAATGGCAGGAGAGTTGAATAACGCAGCAAGTTTTTTTTTCTTCTTTTGCCAATGTTTCTAAGAGTGATGCAAAAACCATTGGGGGGACAATTGGAGACAATGTAGAATGTACATGGGCAAAGTGGAAATATAAGAAAATAATTCAGGATGCAGAGGCTGTGAAATCATTCAAAGCAAAGAACAAAATCCCTGAAAATTCAAAAGAAGGAAGTCACAGAAGCAAGTAACAGCATACATCGCCATCACTAGGAAATCTAGGCAAGAATTCATCCCACCCTTGGATAAATATGTAGAGAACATATATCCAGAACCTCTCCACAACAGTAACAATGCTTGGCAACAGTGGAATTTAGATGTTTTAAATACTGCCATGAAGTTAACAGACAGAAATTTCATCAACAAAGCCAATGGAGACATCAACAAGCTCCCATCACGCCGGGCTCGCGTGACGCTAACATCCACTTTAAAATTTGCGACTACAGCTTTACAAGTCAGCAGAAATACAATTGATTCTCGCAACACGAGCAATGGCGGACTTTGTTGTCCTTGTTAATAATGTAGTTTTGGAATACATATAAAACGCTAGGAAGGGTTCAAAAGAATGCGAAATAGGGAAGGAGTTCTTGCAGCTTTCCCGGGCTGTTGTTAAAAAACATTTGTTTCCTGAGGATACCAGTTATAAGTATCATTTGGCTCAGCTGCGGAAGATACTTTCTCGAACTGTTACTCAATGGAACAAAACAATATGCAGGCGTATGAAATCAAAGCCAAACTTAGCGCATCCCTGGACGATCAAGTTTTCGTGGCATGTTCCACTCGAAGTCTACAAGTGCCTGCAATCTCTCACACTCACTCAAAAAATCGGTGGCACAGTTGTGAAAGAAACGAGATGCGTGCAAGAAGTTAAAGTATGTGATACTGAAAAATTAAAAATGGTGTTCATAAGACTTAATTCTTCAATGGTTGAGGAAACCACACTTGCCAAAGCAGAGAAAAATAGGTCTTACAGTTTTATAATTACAAGTGTAGAACATCCTGTAACATTTTAGTTTTCAAAATCGTTAGAAGTTTTGAAGATTTCTGCAAGATATGGTCACTTCAACCGCAATGGCGTGCCCCAACACAGATTTTAATATTAATCAGTCATTACAATTTCCCCAAATCTAATTGATGCAGAAGCAGTTGTATTTAACACTAATTCATCTGCAAAATTGTTATTGGACAGTGTAATCGAACAGTTGATTGTAATCGGACACCTATAACCTTGCAGTTTCTCGAGTGAATCATTTTAATTACTTTTAGCTAAATTCACTAATTACAACAGAGATTACATATACAACCACAACTTAACAACTAACCGTTTAAAGCAGGAGCTTTTTTCAAAGGCTGTTTAAATCTATTTTAAAGTCTTTCCTTATTTTTTTGGAAACTGTACTTAAAAGAAAAACTGCAATTAAGATAACTTTTAAATTGTACTTTTTTGTTTTTTGGAAATTGTAATGAATATGATTATTTGTTAACAGGGCTTTGTGTCATCCAATTCAGTCCGACTATTATCATACTCGTAAATTAACAAATTGAACTCCTGTTTCTTGGTCATTCAATTTTGTTTGTCACTCGTATGAACTGGACTTCACACAGTTAATATTGTTTTCATGTGTTTGTGTACCAATAAATTCATTTAATTATGGATGGCACTGTCTTTGAGAATTGACTAGCGCTAGCTAATTTTTCTTTAATCCTTGAGCAGTGGACACTTTACTCACTGTAACATTCAAGGCAGCAGAATAAATAGGTGGATGTTTAGTAAACAGATAAAAGAAACAAAAGAATATTACCTAAAATCATTTTTATTTTATTCATAAATAAATAATTTAACTATCTAAACACTTTTAAAACTATTAATGCTTTTTTTATTAAGAACAAACTTGATAAGAACAGTGAGGCTCAAAATATCTAAAAAAAGAGCAAATTAAGAACAATCTGAAGCTAAAATGAAAATGTTAAGAAAAATAATAGTAAAGGTTTAACACAATCTTTTCACCAAAAAATACTGAGATTACTGTCTGCCTCAAATACAAGAAAAAGAGAGCATACATGTGCACCTAAAAGTAATATAGTTAATTTTCTATTTAAAAATATTTTATATTTAAAAATAAAAAAAAAAACATTTTCAGCCTCAAACTTCTGAATTAAAAAAATAAGAACATTGAGCCTGATCAACATTTTACTGGTTCTTAATAAAAAAAGTGGATTATACATAAGTTAATATTATTCAAGATCCTTTGAAACATAAAATACCTGCCAAAAAGGATGCAGTAACATAACTTTCAAAACCCTTAAAATGGTATACACTTTTATAAAAAGGTAATGTATATACCTTTATTTTTATAAAACAATAAATTTCTTTGCCTGAGTCGGTTACTAACAAACAAAGGCTTCCAATCATCAAAGCAATCTCTTTTGTAGAATGTTTATCTAAACACTTAAAAAACATGTCACAAAATCTGTCACAACTTTGAAAAGATTTTATTTCTTTTCTTCGAACAATGAACTACCTCATGGTATGCTAAGTTTGGCTTCAATCATTACAACATCACAGACAAAGTGTGTAATCCTGACTACCCCACTCAGGTGGGGTTCATGCATAAATTCATGTTAGTAAGACAACAAGAGCCATGTATTGGAACATTGCTGCAAAAAGATACTTTAAAAAATTCATTGGTCATTACTTTTATAATACCTGGTGTCCAAATCACAAAGATATCAAGGATCTCTGCTTTTCTACTACAATTGAACTTAACTGAAGTAATACAGTATTCTACAATATATCTTCATTTCTGAAAGGTAAATGCAAGCTTAGATTTCAATTATTTGCTAATCACACTCTAAGCTGATGCTTGTTTATGCTATGATGCGAACGGTCTGGCTCCTACAGTGCCTACACTTCAGATTGTGCAATTAAAACTTGAATTTATTTGGATTTCAATTAATTACACATTTTGTCCATTGTGAAATTGTAATGTTCATCCATCTGTACATAGCATTATGATGCTACACTTAGCATGGTGCAGATATCACTAGTTAATGAACCTTGTGTAGCACACTTCTGTATTTCTAGAAACAAACTAGAAGAACAGTAAACACATTGCTGATCACTAGCACTCTTAATGAATCCACAGTAGCAAATGCTTGGTTTGCTTATGTCTGGTATATATTTATCCTTTGACTTCTTATATCTGAAGCCAGCAGGATCAGCCTTTCGTAGAAACACTGTACTTACAAATTCATGGCGCATCACAGAAATCCATCTGTTTGAAAGAGTTGCATGCTTGGCAAATGCAGATAGGCAAACATGTTTTGCCTCCCTTCCCTGCATTGTATTAATGCCAAGTCCTAAGTTGAACTTGTCATAAAGAACTTGTGTGTGGAAGGGAATAACATATCCAACAGTCCATGTTGTTGGACTAACAGTGCTTAATAGTAAAGAGCATGTATTGAAATAAAGAGAACAATCCTTTTTCAACTCAGAAATGGTCACCTGGTCAATATTGACCCTACTGAACAAAGAAATGGCATTTCTGAGGTTTAGGGAGGCAAAAGCTATTGACATGAGCAACAGCCTTTCAGATGGTTGGTCATGCTCCCTTATGAGGGAGTCCACTAGGTACATAAAATAATGGCAAAAAGCTTTAGTCTCTTTGCCTGTGAATCTATACTCAAACTTCTTCTTTCTGCCACCATTCCACCAATGCACTACTTTCTTGAAAAGCCTTCTTGCTTTACAAGTTTCTTTAAGTGTGACTAAAAACTTCTTCATGGGAACCTCTTCAGGCAACTCATGAATGGTTTTAACATTAAAGAATGCAGTGCTTCTTGCCACTGCTTCATTCAGAAGGCACTGAAAAAGTTGTTGGCATGCGTTGTTTGCACAATGCAATGGCTCTGCATAACATGAATCTACATGTTCATTCATCAGAGGCTCAAACTCTTGCCTTGACTTTTGCTCTCTAATGAATTTTGAAATCTTTGTTCAAATGGTCGAATGTGCATTTGAAGAATCAGTTAATTTTTTTTTATACTCTTTAACTGCAGCTGCAACCTTCAAACGTTCATCATAATTCCATGCTTGCCATGTGTCTGTGTCTTTGTTGCCAATAGAACCATTAACAGTGGTCATATTATCAGCATTTGCATTTGCAAATGTGGAGAAGTAGTGTGCAGAATTGCTCAGTTCTCCAGCATATGAGGCTATCCATTTCATATCCCCTGGAACAAGAGCACATGCAAAGTTGACTACATGCCCTAAAATGGTGTATGTTTTACTTTCAATTTTTTGTATATCTTGAAATACCACTTTAGCATACCTTTGCATAGCTTCATGTGTTTCTGAGCAATTTGCCCCTGCAAGAAGAAAATTCTCATTGGGGCTACCAATTCTTTCTCCAACGTTTGCAAAGGACACCAACCAAGCAGTCGCTTCATCATCCTTACCAAATGGGGCTCCATCAGCTCCAATGGTAAAGTTAAAAAAGTACCTAGGTTGGCCGAACCTTAACAATGTAACATACCCCCCTTTATCTAGTTCTATGTACATTTGTGCTAGGAGAAGTATAAACTCCTCTAAATCCCTATATGACCCATTAATTTGCTCGTCATCTGGGAGGTTATAACAGAAGTCAACTTTCATGTCCTTTACATTACCTGTGTTAATGCTATTTATATAAGACATAAGTTTATCATATGGCATGATCTTTGGAATTTTTCCAACTTTTCCAATGGCCATCCTTCTCATTTGCACTTTTCCTTTACTCTTATGAGATTTCATTGACAAGGCTGTGCGCACTGACTTATATTTTTCTTTACTTAAAAGACCTCTATTGTACAAAGTATGTATGCTTCTATATACATTATGATCACTTTTTTCAAAACACTCTACTTCTTTAGTGTTAATGGCTTTAACAGCCTTCAAAGCTTTATTTGAGTCTGAAAGGTAATTAATTAATTGATTCACTGTAACTGTGTTTATAAATGAAAACCAAATACCATCAAGGCATGGTTTAAGGTCATTGCTGCCTCCATGTATTAAAGAACATGCATCAAGTGTTTCCTTCTTTCTATTGCTAGCACTACTTGGCTTCAATACTAATTGCTCTGAGTTATGATCTTTAACGAGTGATGGTGTTTTTTCCCTTATAGCCCTCTTTCTCTTCTCTACTGTTTCAGGCAGTAGCCTGCGCTTTCTACCTGCTATGACTTCATTTTCAATAACAAGTTCCCTTTGATTGTTTCTTCCTTTCAGTCTTCTTATCTAGTAAACACAACACAGACCATTATCGTATCTCTTTTCTTCTATTGCAGAAAATACCTGTAACTACTCAACAGCATTTGGTTGAATCTATGCCTAATCGAACACACATATTACTAGTAAATGTCTTAAGTATACCTGCCAAACCCAAAAAATTAAATTGTGAGTATTTTATTTCAAATACAAGAACTCTATAAAAATGATCAATAACAAATTTGTCTGGGAGAAGAAAAAGTAAATGTATGGAAGGCCTCAGGAGACTAGGGGCAAATGCTAGGAGTCTCCTGGAAATCTGTGTAAGTTGGCAGGTATACTTAAACTTGGTGCACACCAGCAGCATAACAATTCATATTTACGCGCTGAACATAATGGAGTTTAACTACTTAATCCTGTTATATTATTTGAAGGTCAACTTTCTCTCACTTTTTAATTACTTTTAAGAAATGAACAGTGTAAATTCAAAAAATTAAAATAAATCAGATGTAAGGTAGGTACCCAAAACCAATAATTAACTGAATCAGTGAAAAATCGTTTTTCACAACAGTCTTTAGTATGTTTGATGATCACACTGATGTTGCTATGGAAAGCACAGGAAATTAGAATTTATTGGGCTTGATCGTGAGCATTGTATCATACTCTAAAATATTGAATACATTTAAACAAGATAAAAGATATTTTATAAACAACCTTATTTGTGTTTTGTTAGTTTTTAATGGTAAAATAATAAAAATATTTACAAAAATACTTTATTTACAAAAATATTCATCACTAACTTACTGAAATATTTACAAACATTACAGTCAAAAGTAACCAGAAAATTATTGTCAGACCTTTGTAAACACAAATTGGATAAAGGCAGACCACAATTTTGAGCCACAAATTAAAAATATTTTTTCATGCACATAAATTGAGTAGAAATGTAATTTAATACCTTGAATATGTCACAGAAAAGAAAAATGTAAATTTGGAAATAATTGTAGGAAAATTTTCACCAAGTTGTTTGATTTGTCAATAATTCTTTCCCTTAAAGCTAAACTTTTATTGCAAAACATCACTTGTATGGATTTCAATAATGCAAAACTTTATGAAAAACTAATAAGAGCAACAATAAAATAAAACATGTCATCATGCTTCCTCGCCTGTGACCACCAACCTTTGCAGCTAAATTAGCAGATCTTTTTTTCTCTTCTTTTAAGGTCTCGCAGTTTTCCAAAAACTGATCTTTTATAATCTTGAGCTGCTTCGCTCTTTCTCCGATAGGAAATCTTTCTTTTGCTGATAGGCTTGGTTTTCTTTTTCTCTGTCGCCCTTTCATTTCACACTTAGTCGTCAGAAAAACTCTGCCAGTTGTGACAAAAATGCTAGAAAATAGTAAAGTATTTAGATGTAGAACACGATACAAACCAAACCTGCGTAACATGTGTGATGCTTATAAAAGCACGTTTCCCCGCGCGGTACAATTTTTTTAAGTAATGTCACCGCCAAAGCTCCATTCAACTGTCCTAATCCCTTAAGAGGCGAATCAAGCACAACTTTATCGTTTTAAAATAACGAAAGAAATATTTAAACCTATAATCCTTACAAAAACAAAATGTGACTCTAGGCTTTAAAGTCCCGCAACAGCGTTTGCACCACACGCGAAAATAAAGCAAAAAAGTATATTTCTGTTGTTACTTAGCCACTGATAACTTACCTCAGCCGCCATTGAAGTCCTTTCATCGCCTGACACGAAGCTCATCCCATAATATGTTCTAATTGTCTCTCTAATGCGTTACCAATGTTACGTAACGCAAATCCAAGTGGTCTTGAGCGCGGCCATAGAAACGGCCGTCATTTTGATAACAAACTGCTGACACATGAAATTGAAAATGTGAGCCCGCGCGAGCCCGGCGTGAAACCTTCCTTCTTTCGGATTTTTGAGTCAATCATTATTCTTATGTATGCACCATGATATCGTGCTGTTAAATGCATGTTTTCTAAATCCCTGCCCTGGTATGAGTGCGATATTTTTTTCAGGTACTGCATATTTCTACCAAATTGCGTTTAGCATCTCGCAAAAGCAAACAATTGTTCAACACCCCAAGCTTGCACTGATTAATTGTTAGATTTGAATTACAAAAGCTAGTAACTTTGGAAAAAGATGCTTTGAATTTCCCAGGAAGACGAAAAAATATCTCACGATGAGGAACATCAGTCAATTAACGTTTCAGTTAACGTTTTTTTTAAAATTCAGACTGATATGTAATTACGTGATATACAATTTGCAGAGCTTTATACATAGGCTTAATAAAAAAAACTCTATTTGTTTTATGTAAACATCTTTAAACTATTTTTTTAAAAACACGCACATAGAGTGGTCTGTCAGTGGGCTGAGCGGAGGATTTTAAAACATGAATCATATCGCCGGGTCATGATCGAATTTTTATTTCATCTTTATAATTTTAGATATTTTACTCTACTCCTACAGGTATTCTGTATATTTTAACTGGCAATATAACACTTAGATTAATCGTTTTCCAAAATATACATTATTTTATTACTCGCTTTTTTTAAGAAAAAGAAGTTCATAAAAAGAAGCTAAATCTTTTACCAGCTTAGTGACCCATGGGGACGGCGCTTATCTCCGGTTTCTGTGTTAAGCGCATGAGAAAATTGACTCCCCCTGGACGGGACAATAATCCATCACAGGTTAGCTCCCAACTGACGCTGGTACTCATTTACTTACCCCGGAAGGATGGAAAGCTGAGTTGGCTTAGGCGGAAAACAAGGTCATACAAATATTCAAATCTCGGCAAAGTGCCGGGATCGAACTCGGGACCATGTGCCGATTGAAAAGCAAAAATTTTACCTACTGTGCCAACCATGGCCCGGCCATGCAAGGAGAGGCTTAGATTGCATGGTCAAAATTTAAAAACAATTTAAAACAATCTTTACATTTATTCTGAAATGCGAAGCACATCGTTATGTATACCTTGATTGTTTCTATTATGTTAACGTTCTTTCTTCCCTTTAAGCTGATAGAAATTTGAGGCTGAAATTTACAGGTTGTTAGAAAAGAGCGTTGGCTGTTTTTATACTGGAGACGTATAACCGTCTCGGCGAACTTGGGCAAGCTTATTTAGTGCGTCTGATAATTCGTCTTAGTATAAATACGGGCACGAAGACGAATTATCCGTCCAGACGAATTATCTCCGTTGTGCGTCTGTGAAGACGTATAATCTTAGATTCTTCGTCTCAGACGCACTTTCAGTACTTGTCGTAGTTCGTCCCGTATTTATATTGGAGACGTAGAATAGCAGACGGATAATTCGTTTGGACGGATTATCCGTCTCTAGTATAAAAACAGCCATTTATTTATGATGAAATAATTCATACGGTGTTATTGAAAAATTTGCATGAGCTTCTAGACTAAAGTTTGCAGATAACAGTTTTACATCACAGATTTTTCATTTACCAAATTGCAGCTCTCAGGTATAGTTCTTGAGACAAACTGGCTAGAAAGTCAGTACAAAGTACGTGTACGTACAAATCTTGTATACAGAAAAGTACCACAAGCGTAAAAGTATTATTTATATTGTCTAAAATCAGTAAAGATATTAATAAGAACATTTTAAAGAAGATTTGAAGGTGATATACCAAGAATATTTAAGAACGTTCTGCCTGAGTCGACGTTCCTATAAAAAAATTGTGTATTTATTTAGTTGTAAAACGAAATTTCTTGTAGTTTCACGGTTGGTTGCATGAAATGATGGAGCCAAGTGTAAGAAAAGTTTTGATTTTTAAGGCAGCTTCAAATTCATATAGATTTTCATAAGTTTAATATGGATAATAAGGATAACTGTTCCCCCCTGCCCCCCCTGCTTCTACCTACGGCTATGTAGTTGCGTTCTGTCTTTTTGTATTAGCACTTTGCACCATCCTCCATCCCCCGGCCGGACTCGGGTTTTATGGCTTGTTATAGTTAATCTTCATATTTTACATTAAGGAATTGAATTGATTTCCAATAACAGTTTTGTATTTTTGGTTGAATTAATGAACTAAACTAACTAATCCTTTACGAGCCTAGTGTTTCACTATAGCTATAAAAATAATCTTTTAATATATATTGATTTGAGCCTTGCAAGAGTTTTATAGCCTATACATACTCATTCAGGCGTTTCTTTAAAATTTGTTATTAACTCATATTTTTTGTCCTTCCTAATTTGGTTATCTTTTGATAGTTGCATTTCAAAAAAACAGAAGGTAACAGATTCGAATTTTCATTATACCAAGGTTTTTGGTGTTCTTGCTTTGATTAAGTTATTGAAAGTACATATTTAAACGTACAGATTTTACGTTTGTTTGTGCTTTTAATCTGAAAATGCTTCAAAGTTGTACCTTACTGCAAGCAATTATCATAAAGTCGAATTTGTACTGCCACATTGTTAACAAGTTAGTTTTGTTACTGTATTTTGTTACTATATTTTGCTATTCTAGTCATTCAATTGTAAAATTGTTTTGAAATTATAAGCAAATTTAAATTAACAATAATCTCTTGTTCCACTCCTCGTTAGCGCTACTCTTTACAATATGAAAAACTTGAATTTGCATCTCTCGGGGGAGTTAAAAGATGAAAACGCCAAAAAAAAATTTTTATTGTTTTCCGAAAGAGAATATCAAACACTTGCACGATATTCAAATGTTTTTTCTTGCTGGAGATTAACATTTCTTTGCAACGCAATTTCCCAAAGAACATAAAAAAAATCTTGATCTGGGATTTTTTGACCTGATGAAGGTATGTTGACAAAATTTATTCCAACATAAAGCTGTTGGTATTTTAAGCAACGTAATTACTAAAGTATAGATCTGTGTCGGTATATTGCTTGATCCTTTTATGG
>JAOTRI020120501.1:0-12198 GCA_028564885.2 Zoanthus sanctaehelenae
ACGATTTTGTAACTTTTTGTAATGGCGTCTTTCAAAACAGAACAAATTATATCACATGCGCTGACCTAGCCTTAGTTGCGCATGCGCTTTACTTGCTAGACTGCGTTTTGCGTCTCAAGACGAAAAAAAATAAAGCCCAAATTATAACTCGGGTTCCACAGGAAGCCCGAGTAATAAATGAATCGCGGCAAACTTTTTAAGTTTCCAGAGTCATCATCGTGCAAGACTCCTTCGTCAAAAAGTTAGCAGTGAAGTTTACATGCATGCAATTCAATGTAAATGTTCTGACGAAGAAGTAGGCAGAGTAAACGTTGGTAGCTCTGAAAGCTTCGTCAAAAAGTTAGCAGTAAAGTATGTATGCAATTCAGTGTAAACTTTCTGGCGAAGAAGCAGGCAGAGTAACGCTGGTAGCTCTGACAGCATATCAGTGAAACTTTCATTTATTACACTGCACAATGCAACTTATACAGGACCTTCATTCATAGTTAATAGTATGAACAAAGGAAATATGAACTATTAATTATGGTTCTATTAACTATGCTTCATGCCACATGGCACTCTTACTTAAATCCAAGAAGTTTTTAATTTTAATCTTAAACGTAAAAAAGAATCATACAAAAAAGAAAGGGTTTTCTAATAACAGCAATTTCTTTTGATTGCAATGAATTTTTGACAGTGAAATTCTCTACTTTTTGAGAGTAACTAAAACCCCTAAAATAGCTCAAGAAAAAGTACTGCATCAAAGGCATGTTTGATCATTTTACCATTGAATGATTGATGCAAGGTCGGAATTATGTACGCAATTTCTAAAAACAGTTGCGAATAAGAAATTAAGCTTGGTATCGATGCATGTAATGTTTGTGCCCGTTTTGGTAGCTTCAAATCAGTCAGCTTCTATCACGTACATATAACTCTGCTAACTGTAACTAGTTTGCTTTTTGAATCGGTTACTACATCATTTGCAGTGCTACTTGAAGCTAGCGCTTGGTTTGAGCGGGAATAGAATAAAAAATTCAATTTTTCAAATAAATATGTATTGTTTCAAAATTACTTACTTGTATGCTGGCATTTTAATTTCGTCAAAAACACTAGTTCTCATACAGCCCAGCTCAGGAACGGTTGGCACTGGTCGATCGAAATTTCTGATTTTCAAGTCGTAAAAATATCCATTTCGAGGATTAGTTGAAACGACAATTTTATCTTCCATTTTACTCCAGTAATTTTGTTTTTTTAAAAAAAATATATAGATATCTTGTTTCACTTTTGAAAAAGATTGCCTGACAAAACAATTAAATGTAAGAAGTCGCGTGCTTTAGTAATTTTTTTTTATGTCATTATTGTTTCTATGACAACAGCGCCTTCTGAACGCTGACGTGAACATTCGCAGTCTCGCTTTAATGCATTTTGAAAAATTGTGATTACAAAAAGAAAATTGGTCGCGGTTAAAAGAGATGCCTCAAAAGGACCTCCTTAAATATTCTATTCTATTCTAAATATTCAATCTTGTGACGTCATGTTCGGATTTGTCATGTTCGGAAATTACCGTGGTTATGATCAGTTTGCTCAAACAGGAGCAGTTTTACATGGCATAGACTACTAAAAAATTTGTAATTCTATTTTTGAAGAAGCCACGAAACTTTTTTAGTCAGCCCGAACCACGTGATTTCAAGTTCAATTTGGAAATAATTTGCAGAAATATGTTTTTTAGAATATGTTAAAAATGTATCAGTTTATTGACTCTCTAAGCTAAATCGACAATTGACTCCGTGTAATTATAGAGCTTATCTTAACTCTCCGCGCCCAGTTCAGTTCAAAAGCCGATTAGCGCAAACCCAGGGTTAATTCAGTATTTAACACACGATCATGTTTCCAATCTTACAAGAAGCGATTTTAGCTGTAATTTATCGGATTAACAAGACTTTTCCCTGAAAAATCCAAACATTATTCAAAGATAACCGTTTACCTATTCTAAAAGAAAAAAATTCATGTTTGAATTTTTGCTTAACCCAGGGTTAAACTTAACCAGCCTTTGAACAACTGGGCCCTTAAAGTTTTGTATGTGTGTCTTTTCTTATCATGATCTTTTCAAAACACCAGAAGTCGGATAGGGATTATAAGATAGTTTAAAACTGATGTTTAGTCCTGATTAATAAATATATAATCGTTTTTTTATAAAAGGAGTTTCTGGGAAAACAGCAAAAATGTTATTGATTCAAGACTGGTTTGTCATAGGCAAACCAGTGAAAACGTTCTATAGCGTGCAGAGTATTTAGTGGCTGATTACAGTGAAATGCGGGAGCGGCAACTTCCTCCCCAGCATAACAGCAACAGAAAAAACCAACTTGTAACAGTTTTCTAAAAGAATACAGAATTAGAATCTAGAGTGAAATCGCGCCGGAATGAAAGCCACCCCGATATCAAGCAAACAGCACCTTCGGTTCTCAATTTGTTTACATGGTACCACAAAAAAATGTTATGTTGGTAGCCAGCCTCTCACAACAAGAATTCGGCTCTGTTTGATGCACAGATCTAGAGGTGAGCTCACGCCGGTGTGAACAAATATAAATTATACTTTTGAATTTGAATTTGTAAAATTCTTAATTTTTCTTAAAGTTCTTGTTGTACTATAGCAGGATTTAAGTGTGTTATTGATGTGAAAGTTCACGGTCATTTTCGTACCGCAAACAAAATTGAAACATTTAAGAACTTTTAATGTCCAGATTGGATTTTTCAAAATTTACATATTAAAGGCGCAAATGACTTGCAAATACATATTGCTTAGTTTTTTAAAACATATCATGTACCGAGTGTTCTACAATCTTTAATGTTATTGTAATTTTTTACTATATATAGAATGATTTGTATATATAAACTGGACTTATAACAAGTGTTGATTAAACGATGTCCATATATAATATATATATTATATATATATGTATATGGTAGAGAATAATTCAAGTAAACTACACGTTTACCCCTACAAGCCTGTTTCGTGGTTGCCCACTCATTAGGGGATTTAATAAAAATATACTTTACCATCGCTTATATACAATCTAATTTACATGATAATAGCTTTGTAGTTTTGTTTCCTACACAATGCGTGACCTGTTAAATCTCGCAATGCATATATTAAGTTAAGTTTAATTTAGTTTTATTATTATTATGTAAATTAGATTGTATATAAGCGATGGTAAAGTATATTTTTATTAAATCCCCTGATGAGTGGACAACCACGAAAATAGGCTTGTAGGGATAAACGTGTAGTTTATTTGAATTATTCTCTATCATATACTTCGCTCTACTTGCATGTATTGAGCACTGTTTTACGGAAATCAACCTTACACTTTATTATATATATATATATTTATTCTTTTTTTTGTGGCATGTCTAAAAAGTAGCTAATTAGCAAAGAACATTGACCACGCTAAATAAAGGTTCTTTTATTGTATTGAGTTAGAGTCTAAATGAACGCCAATTAGCTTCGTAGTGCTGCTCAATTAAGACACTCGAAAGGGGCTCCGGTGATTTTCTGTTCGGCGTTTTAACTCCTTAGGGATCGAGTGCACCGTACGAGACAGTTGGGTGATAGAGATTTTTTAAAACATAGCTTTAGTTTTTAAAACATTCGGTGGAAACAGTTTTGTTAGCTTTCCGGCCATGCTTTTTATTGCCCTTTTGACTCCGTTTTCCTGGTAAGCTTCCTGTGCGATATAATTATAAGTATTTTTGTTTTAAGTCATTTCCTTCAGAGAACGATATTAACTGCTTTGATTTCGAAATCCGAGACAAAGCTCCTTTCAAAAGTGGTCCCTCTAAATCTTGTTTTACAGGTCGATACCACAAAAATCTAAACACATTTTTTTCTCAACTTAGCGGAATAAAGTCATTGTCATGCATTCATCGAATTGTCAGTAAACCTGTGCAGTGTGGTAAACACCGGAACCAATAAATTTTGCCAAGACTCGTTGTTCTTAATTTTTGCCTATTTCAATCTTAATTTAATTTTAAACTGTTCTTATTTCTTTTATCGGTTTTAAATAATGAAAAACATCAAAACAACGAGGAAAGGCATTGAAAAAAGCGCTTATAGTCTGAGGAACTTCAACTATTACATGGCTATACTTGCATCGTTAACGTTTTGCTCAGAAGTCAGATGTAGAATAACTTGAAATGTGAAACGGTTACAGTGCTTGTTTGTTTTTGCCGTGCACAGTTGCAATCATGAATTACAATATTCAGTAAAATTTCAACTAGAAACGTTTCCTGCTTTCAGTCTCAGCCTGAGCATGTTCTTAAATTGTTTTTATAATTTTTCGTCCAATCTGAGCTTATTGTTCTTTTAGAAGCATGTATCGGTATGCGAAAGAAGTTATTTTAAACTAAGCTTCCCACGCAATAAACGATACATTTTGTTTCATGAACGCTAGTAAAAGATTTTATTAGGATTTCTCAGAAAATCACCGGCTGTAAATGAATAAGACATTGTTGAGTTGCAATAGTAAACTTCTTTGTCCTAGACACACACCCACGCACACAATCCGATAGCTAGCCCACACTGTCAAGGCCTAACTCCACCCAGTCACAAGACCATAGCAGATACAAGTGGCTCGTCAGGGTGTGTAGTTGTACAAGGAAAAATTCGAAGAAATGCAACCATTGAAAATCTACGTACAATTAAGAGTCTTACGGTCAATTCGGAGCGGAATTGAAGCTACTAATACCGTAATGGCTTGTTATTCCATTTTGGTTAAGAATTTATACAGTACCGCTTTTTATCGGTTGTTGGGTCAACGCCATGAACTTAATTCAAATGATGATCAATTAAACAGCATCTTGTAACTTTCGACTTTAAACTTTATGGAACAATTCAAAATTCATGGTTTGGTTTGGGTGTTGTTTGTTTGACTGTGGTTTTTAATTATTATTTAATATAACATATTTTATATGCAGATGTTGCCGATAATATATAGTGGAATTATAATATATTCAGCTCAAGTTTATTCCGTGGACAATGTTTCCAAAATCCTTTCAGGCCTGTTCTAGTTTGAGTTGCTAGAATTAAAAGACGGAATAACCAGAAACTCTAATTGTTATCAGGATGAATTTGCGTATAACTATTAAATATTCAAGATGAGGACCATTAAACACAACAAAGTCACGTCATACGTCACGGCCTTCACGATGTAAGGGTAGTAAGAGAAAATTAAATAAATTATAAAAGCTTGGAAACAAGGTAATTGAACAAAATGATATACTCTAATCACAGTCTTATTTTTTTTTGTTTGTGATCTGGTGAAAGTTTACTACCACTCAACAACGACAAAGCAACTTTGGTAAACTTCAGTTATGTAACATCAAAGTCACGTCTTTTTATTTAAATAGTTTTCAAAGTGATTATCAAACCGTTAAGTTCAAAACAACCTTCATTTTTGCTCGTGATATATAAAAGAATGTTAGAAATGACCGAAAAAAAGGATATTTGTAAAATTGGAGAACTTGATGGATTGATAACTGAGTATTCTAAGAGAAAGTAAACTATCACCCTTCCGGTAATTACATTCAACATTTTCTAAGAACAGGCTTGATTGAAAAATTCTCGGAAAAAATGGCTGGTGTTTTTCTTGATAATCGCGTACATACTTGTGTTGTTGTTTATTTACCGCGTCAAGCAGGAACAAATTGGTGAGCTATTTTTAGTTTTTCGTGAGTTAAGTTCTAATCAGCGAAAGATTTGTATATAACGATGGGAATTTCCCAGTTCTCTCGCTTGAGTTTATTTAAATGCCGGAACCGAGGAATCTCCTTTAAGTTTAGAAAGTCTCAATTTCGCAAGAGCTACGTCGTTTACAAACTATACAGCATGATTCCAGTTAGCTGCTTTAACAGTCTGTGCATGGCTTCACAAGATCCAATGGATTCAAATCTTTCTTCTGAGAATATGTACTCCGAAACATTGCCTGTAAGTTTTTTCCATCTTTCTTTACGCACCCTTTTCCAACTTTCCCGGCCATGTTTACCAATCTCTGTCGGCGACTGATGTTTCTTGTGCTATAGCTCTTCATCAAACCAACTGCTCTGCATCCCTATATATCATTTTGTTTGGGTTTAAAAATCGGGTTTGCATATGACAGTGGTACGCAGTCATATAATATACATATCCATGCAGTACTTAGTTACCTATACAAAACAGAACTACACTCTTTTTTATTTTAAGAATATACATTATAATATCGGATATTGAGGCTAAAATTGGCCGTCCTTTAAGAATATTCTAAGAGTATTTATGAGAATGATGCTCAGTATTTTTTAAAATGTAAGTTTGTACGTTTGAAAAAAAGTTTTATTGATTACATATATTGCAAATTGAATTGCACTCTATATATACAGATTTAATACCTTTGAAGCTCTTCGATACCAAAGTCATTTTTCGAACGGATATGCCATGTTACTAAGAACATTCGTAAGTCAGAATATTTTCAGCCTATACTTTATCTTCAATCTCTGTCCGAAATACATTATTTCTGTGAAAAAAGAGTGTGCGACAGTCTTGAGTCTTTGATGGGAGCAAACTGCAAATTTAAAAACAGGGAAATTCCCGTTTGTTGAAATATTCGTAATAAAAATTTTCTACCAAGTTGCCCTAATTGTTGGAATAATTGCAAAACTTTAAGTGAAGTCAACAAAAAGATTTAAACATCCGGTTCTTTTCCTATCCTGGTCTTATAGGTGTCTTGGCATGCGTAATAATTCAAAATTAGGACACAAAATATTTCGCTTTTGAAACATAAACATCCTATAAGATTATTAAGGCTGGACAGTTTACCATTCGACTTTCTTGCCATAATTTATATAAGAACTAAAAGCCGCTCAAAAACAAACAAGCAAATGTTTTGCTCCAAAAAGCTGCACCGACAGGTGAGCCGAGAATTTGGTCAGTTTTAACACAAGTTCTATTAACAATATGTTCGTTTTATCTACTAAATTTCTTTCATAACAAAACCCTTTTTCGAGTTAGCGTCAACCCATGTAAAAAAGCTTGCAAAAAGCATATTTTGAATTTTGTTATTTATGTAGTTGAGAGTTCTAAGTGCGTCGATATTAACTGCCTGCAACGGCGTAAGAGTGACGAGTTTAAATCAAATTCTTCAAACTTTGGCGATCTTAAAAATCGTTGCTTTGAATATTATAGACTTTAGTACTACTTGCTTACCAACCATGTGAAGGACAGTCAAGTATGATAATATATCAATCTACCTACATCGAATTTTAACTTCACTTTGAAACTGAAAATGTTTTAAAAACATTACAAAAACATAGTTTTTGATTTCACTTTATACCGTCAATTATTTTAAAACATCCGGATTCACTCTTACTCTTACCTTAAATTTCAAAACATTTAGAAATCATTCTCATTTCTCTTCTTCTAAATCTTTAGATACATTCTAACCGCATGTCTATTCAGTATTGTGGTGTAATCGTTCCATCCTATTCCTTTTAGAATAGCCAGTTTCCTTTCGGCTTCCTGTCTCAATTTACTGATCCGACCGACACACAAGTGCAAGATATGGCAGCGACTATGATGAATGTAGCCCCACATGAGGTCGTAACTTTTTCAGATACCACTGCCAGAGAAAAAATAAGAAAGTGTATAACAGAGAAATACGAAAATGAAGGATTAGAACTTCCAAGAATCGAAGAAAAACTCATTTCTCCTCGTCCCAAGCCGGTAAGTGCTGTTTTTATCAGTAAAATTTACCAGTTTTATTCATGAACTTTTTATAAAGCACTTCAAATTATTGTTTTTTAGAATCACATTTCAAAACTTTGGCAAATAAATATCCAAATAGGATTAACTAAAATTCTACTGAGAAAAAAAGCAAAGCAGTCACTGTTCATCAGCAAAAAAATTAAGATGAATTTTGAACTGGTTTCGGCTCCATATATAAAAACTATAATGAAGAACAATCCATTGTCTCATTTATATAGTTGCTTTTTAATTTAAACTTACTTGAAACAGTATCACAATTTGCTAGTTTAAAACAGAGTATCCAAATCAAGCCATTTTTAGTTTACCTATGCAAATGCTTCTATATATATTTTTGGAAATTCCCCTTGATCCCTCAGTATTGTACTTCAGTTCAGTACAAAACCATATCTATAGTTCGAACTACATTTTAGGAATATGCATTACAAAATTTATAATCTACATATAACCTTTTGAATTCTCCTGAATCTTTTCACTTTTTAAATTGTTACCTTTTTTTCTTAGCTTAATATGTTTCATTTTGATATCAGAAATTCATAAACTTTAAATACAAAAGTGAAGCTAGAGTCTACCTTGCTCAAAGCTATGAGTTGCAAATTCGAAGAGAATCGGTATCAATTTTCTGTACCTCTGAGTTTCTCATCTAAAACTACTTCAGAGTCAGTTACAGAGATTTGATATGACATCTTTAATTTTTTAAGTTGTATTAACTCTAACCTGTATACACTTTAGTAAGGAACTGCTTATAAATTAACAATGCATGGCGGGGAATAACCGGATAGGCCACGTAAAGACTGGTGGCAACAGTCAGATTTTGATCTTATGAGTTTGAATCAACTATGACCAACTTATGGAGTTAGTCCTATTTCAAGTAATGTTGGTATCCATTAGTCATTTTCAAATGAATACATAAAATCAAAAAGACATTTAATCAAGTTCAAATTTTTCAATGATTACTGATTCCCTTTGTTGGAGCTTTTTGTTTCTTCATTGTTATAATCAGAGCTTTAGTGCATGCTGGTTACTTTGTGCTTCCATTCTAGCTTCTTTGTATCAGTAAGTCAAATAGCGAATGATGAGTAAACCCTTTTCAGGGCTATTTTGAATTTTGTCTTTGATTAGGTATCTTTATCATGCAGTTATTAATTGATTTGTTGGTTGCGTTGTGTGTCGACTTAAGCAAACTGACAGAATCTGATCACTGGATTTTCTACACACAAAACTTGTTGCAAAAGATTAGATCTGATAAATAAATGAGTGATGAACGACTTTTAAAATAAACTTTTTCGTAAACCAATAGGATTTCGGAACAAAGCTGAATTTGCAACCGTAAACTGTTTCATTGTTTTTGGGACTATTCATTGTATTGGGGTTTAGCATGCAGAAAATAAACCACTATATATACCGCCGGCTAGCAATGACAAATGCAATGAATTATTCATGCTCAGAAACTGAAACTGAATAGCGACCGACTCAAACTCATCATATCCTATCAGTGACAAATAAAGCTACTAAAAGATGAAAAAAAACAATCCTGTAAAAACGTTTCAAAAGAAAGAACATATCGCCTACAAGTCAGTATTAAAGCAAAAACATTTTGTCCTGGAAAGTATACATTACAGTGCTGGGTACTAGTACTCAGGCCCTCAACGCCTTACCGTTTTCTTGCTGAGCAGTACTTTCTGGCAGTCAAACATGACCACCACCTTCCCCTTTCCATTTCGAGTTGGTCAACATCACCTGCGTTGTAATGATCAACAAGCATTCGCTGATTAGTACGGACTGAAGTTCTACAACACAATATAGGCGCTTTTTAAGCGTGTTTCTTTTAGGTTGATAAGTTAAGAATCTAGTAATCAAAATGGTTTGTATGTAATATATGCAATATTACATGTGGCATCAAAATAACGACTCTGCTTTTCGTGTTCAGTTCATGTAGTATGGGAATAGATCATTTTCGCATTGCAGATACCGCTAACTTCAATGACAACGGACTCAGTTTTTGCACCCTTAGCCTCAACATGAATGAACTTTATAAGTCCCAACTAGTTTTACACTACTAATGCAATTATGTGTATTGTTGAAGGTGTGACTTCTTGCTCTTTCTCGCAAGTATATTTGAATATTTAACAACAAAACAAGGATGACACTGCAAAACCCGAACCTGCTGTCATTAAAGTTAGCGGCACCTCAATGCAAGATTTTGTTGAATATACTTGTTCCAAGATTTTATCAGTGACATGTTTTGTGAGTTTCTTGACTGCGGGCCGACATGGTTGGTACCGTTGGGGTAGTGACTAGATTGATTCCATCCGTCAAAACGCCCTTTTCGAAAAGAGACCTGATACTCCGATTAGTTTCCAGATAGCGGGAATGAAAATTTATAATAAACACAACAAAGTCGACATGTGTTAACGAATATCAGAAATATATCTTATATATATATGTAGGGTCAATTTTACAATACTCGATCGCACCAATATTTAATTTCCGTTTGAACTGAACTTGAAAACCATTTGATGGTCGCCTTGATCTTGTGAGTAATTAGTCTTGCAGTTTCATTGTTATGGAGTTTTATTTTTTAAGTGAAATTGTTTTGGAGTTTTTGCATAAACCGTATATATTTACTTCAATTATCTTCTTAACTGGATTCATTTCTTTTTAGATTTGTATTTGGCGTTCAGCTCACAATTGTATATATTTTCTTTTTGTCCTAACCGCCACTTATAGTATGTTCAATAAAAAAGACAAAAATTGAATGCAGAAAGGCGGATGGATGAGCTGCTAAGCCCGGTAATTTTGGTACGAAGAGCTTGAACTGCAACATCATGGCAGTACTAATTTTTAAGTTTTAAAATGTTGTAGATAATTTACACGCATTTATTTATGTTGGGTTCGAACTCTTTGGAAAAAAAATTAAGCAAAGACCATTTCAACTCTCATGCACTGACCATAAAATAAAAAAAATTTCAATCATCCAACTTGACAACGATGACTGCTATCTCAAACTCCTATATTTTTATCAGTTATCCAGTTTTGTGTCGGGTTTTGATAAACACAAAGTATCCGAGTTTCTTGACGTCAAAATAATTTGAGATATTTGTTCTGAAAAGCATCGCTACAAACTATGAATTACTATACGTATTCTTCAAAAGAAATGATTCATAAAAACAAATGCAATTCAAAATGGACGGAGAAAAATTTCAAGGGTAAAGATCATGGATTGAGATTAACTAAAAACTAGGTAAAATTATTACGTCGACGATTCGATTTCTTTCAAAAGTTGGCAGGAAAAAAAGGTTGGAGACGCTATAGGCAAGCGGATGTAAAACGCGAGACAACATAAAAAGTAATTTCCAGGCTTCGCTCGAAAAGGGCGGTTTGACGAATGGAATCTAGTCACTACCTACAGTTGGTACAAGAGCTCTGCTTTCCAGCCACAGGGATCCCAGTAAATATAAGATAGCTGGTAAAAATATTATCTGAGGTGAGCTTTAGAAAGCTTTGGCTAACATGTTTTGCGCCAGGGTATAACAACAGCCGTATATGTTTTCTTCCGGATTAATAACGCACGTACATTTATTTTGTTTTGCAGCAAACGAAAGAGGAGGACCCGGAAGTTATTAAGCGGCGAAGAGAAAAAAATAAAGTTGCAGCGATGAAATGCCGAAGGAAACGTAAAGAACGACAATCTGAACTGAGAAAGGTAATCAAGACGAGCATATTATCACTTTGATTTTTTGTATTTAGTCAAATTAACTGAAGAGCAAACCCCAGGGATCAGGCCCATCATTATCAGTTCGAAAACCACGATCTTGTTTCCAATCTTACAAAGAGATATTTTAGCTGTAATTTTGGGATAAACAAGACTTTTCCCTGAAAAATCCAAACATTATTCATGAAAAACCGTTTACCTTTTCTTAAAGAAAACATTTTGGTTTGAATTTTTGCTCATTCCGTTGTTAAACTTAAACAGCCTTTGAAATTTGCAGGAGTAAACTATTTCACTGTCATTGCAGTTTAGCGTTCGGAAAATAAACCAATAGCTAGTAATGATAAATGCGAATGGCAATTTGCACCAAACGACGATTACAGTTGTATTTTTGTCCCTTTGTTACAGTAACTGCATAGTCTTTCGAAAAACACCCAACCTCTAGGAAAACCTTTCCTTACGAGCTTATGATATTTCATAGAATTTGCGCGTTTCAATTACAATTTTGGTCAATTTGTATTACATTTGAAAGCTTTAATACATTTCTGGCTTCTGCAAACCCCGCTTGATGGATCATTGCGTAGCCATGCGACTAAGAACTCACTCGGGTTTGGGTTTGATTCCCGGCCGGATCAGGACTTAGAGTCTTAAAATAATTGAGGAGAAAGTGCTGCCTTTGCTCTAACATCTGCAAATGGTTAGACTTTCACGTCTTCTCGGA
>JAOTRI020120512.1:0-12197 GCA_028564885.2 Zoanthus sanctaehelenae
TTTTTGACTTAAGCAAAGTAACTAAATTGTTTCTGAGTAAACATGCGTTGGTGGTCAACAAGAGGTCAACCGCGAAATTAAAGATTTTCATTTAGCAAAATGGATGCATTTTTTAAAATGCAACATCGCATAGAGATTTAACTATAAAATCATATCTAAAACTTTTGGAAAATGAACTAAAGGTTTTCGGTTATCTTGTAAAAAAACATCATCGGTACTTTTTTGTCAAACGATTTGTCAATATAATGAAACATTTACAAGTTCAGTATGGTATTAATTTGCACAAGTATTCGTTTTAAAACTCGCAAATGCAAGTTGATTTCATATTGTTCAAACGGGTAAAAGGTTTCATTTAACATGTTAATCATATGCTGAAGAAAAAGTTATAGAAAATATCAGTAAGAAGAAAAACATATCAGTGACAACATGAGAATTCCTACATGATGGCCATATCATCTCCTTCATCGTTGTCATTGAAACTTCTACATTTTAATTGGCTTTTTATCTTGTGACATTTTATGCATGCACGGACAATTCTTCCCTCCATCGTTGTCCTAGAAACCTCTACAGTCAATTAATTTATTAAGTTGCAATAACTAGAATAAGTCATGCGTGCACGGACAGTTATTCCTCCGTCGTTGTCATAGAAACAACGACATTCTGATTTTTTTTATTTCTACATTTTGACGGGCTTATTATATTGTGACAATTCATGCTTGCACGGGCATAGCGTTGTCATTAAAACTTCTACATTTTAATTAATTTATTAGCTTAATTGTGATAAATCATGCTCGAACAATTCATCGCTGTCCAACAAACTTCCGTATTTTGATTGGCAACTTATATAGCTTTGAGACTGTAATTGCACAGAATTAAACGTTTCTGCACAGAATTACAAAACTAATTGCACTACTGTTGACCAACTAAAATAAAGTTTTTTTTTTCATTTATGAGATTATTGAGCATATTTAAACAACCAACGCAAATAAGACACCATTTCATTTTTCGTTTTAATGTTACATTTCAAAATTTATATCAATTTTTTTGCTATTTTAGTTTTTTCTGAGATTGCTTTTTAACAGTTTTATTCCTCCTCCGTTACCTCAGCAATAATAATATTAATAATGATAATAATAATAATACTAATACTAATACTAATACTAATACTAATACTAATACTAATACTAATACTAATACTAATACTAATAATAATAATAATAATAATAGTAATAAAAAAATAAAAGCTTATTTCAACGGTTATTAAAAATACAACATCCCAAAGTACAAAGTATCAAACACCAATAAATCTTTTTCAAGCTGTCCATGAAAGATAATAAAACTTCAAAAAGTCTTATAGATTCGGCTGATTCAAGTGATTCTAGGTCGTTCCACGTTAATACCGAAATTGTTTACTTCGTGATCAGCCTGTAAATTGAATTCGTTCGATCCTTGTAGCTGATCGTAAGTCTCGACGACATTTAGTAGTGCAAACTGCAATCAAAAGTGCCATGAAACTTTTCTCTCATCCACGCCGGATAGTATTGTAATAACATAGTTTTCTTTTCTTTAGTCGATAGGGTTTCAGCTAGACTAGTACGTAAATGCTGGCACTCTTGTTTAGTAACAATAGAAACGATATGGTGGGAGTATTAATAGTAAAATACTACTAATAATAGTTAAGGTTATCATTATTATTATTATTATTATTATTATTATTACTGATGATGATGTTAAAGACTTTTTTCAAAGTTGTTGTAAAACTAGTAACGAGTGGTTCAGTCTAGTATTACAAACAAGTAACTTCAAATTTTTTTTTTACTTTCAATTTCATTTTTTAATGTTTAATATAATAAAACTCAAATCACTTACGAAAAGTATTGATCATGCATCTACAACTTATTGGGTTGGTGACAGAATGGAGTGTTGTAAGCCCCAACACCTTATACTTCGTTTTCAAAAACTGTATTAATTATATTCCCGTTTTCATTCTTTCATTTATGTTGATGGAAACTGTAGCTAGTCTATCTTACTCTTTCAATATGGTAAACTAACATCCCACAAGCAGCAGAGAAATTATAATAGACAAAGAAAGTTTCATAAAGATAAAGAAAACTATACAAATTCTTACCTTATAATTTCGTGTTTATAAAGCCAGAGAGAGAATGCTATTTTCTAATCGTCTTTGCAGTCACAGATAACACTTAGCCCAGTTTCAGGTCACCACGGGCTTTGAACAAATCCTTGAAATGTTTTGGAGGTTTGCTGAGTTACGCAGCGGGAATACCAAAATGCCTGAAAGGTAACGGAAAGGGAATTATCACGAGTCAAACCTTTTCGTTTGTCTGCTCACAACATGAGCAATGAAACGCATAGACATGCAAATAGACTTTAAATTCCTTAGGACTATAGACCAAATTGGTATCAAGCAGATGCCGATGCAATAGAATGATACTTTATCAACTACAATCGACAGTAAAATGCGTCCGTATTTTAATGTGTAAGGTAGGGTAATACGTTTTATAAACATTGTTTATTATGTTCTTCATCGGGAAAAACAAAACTTATGACGTGCAACTGCTAACGGTTTCAACTTGACCGATCCGGTTTATGCAAGGAAGATTGCATTTAAGTTGTAGACAGATTCAATATTAATTTTAAAAAGGATAAATCTTCCACCTTATAGTGAAAAAATTTTTTTAGTGACGTTTGGAACTGGAGTCCTTAATCGGAGAGGAATGTCCAACGAGAGCGGTCCTTCGTCCTTCGAGGAGATTCAATTATTAGTCAAATCGTTCAATTACCATCAGGGTATAATTTCGGTACGTATTGGGGCCTACTTATTTACGCAAACAATTTCATAGTTTAAAATTGAAGTTAGGGTCTGGGTAAGATTTATTTTGTTTGATTGAACAATAGTTGGCCCCAATACAGACATAAGTTCTAATATAAAGTACTCAGTGGTTAAGAATAAGCGGAATGCAAATCGAAGCTAGTGGTTACTAGCAATAAGGATTGTTCAGTTTTGCGTTTTGCAACTTCAGCAAACTTATACGGAACACAGACCCTTGTTGTAACTAGTGCATTTTTACTTGGCATAATTTACGGATTGTATTATTTCAGAAAGAGTTACTATTAGAAAGTCAAATCTTGAGCTAAAAAATAATATAAAAAATAGTTTACTAGTTCGAGAATAATCTAGGCGGCAACACACTTCTTTTAATGAACTTCTATACCTTTTAATTTAAGACGAGAAGAATGTTTTAAATATTTTAGTTGGGGATTTCATTTTGTCTTTGAGCCTCCTAGCTGAAATGTTCTTAATTGCAACAACGGAGCGGGTTTTGTTTTAAAATACATCTGCCTTTCATAGTAAATCATACAGAATAAATTTCAACTGGAAGAAAAATATATTTTACATTTCGCCGCTAGTGATTTTCACCGCTAGCCGGTGAAAAATTGAAACAAAATTGCTCCTTTATTCGGAAGGATGAAAATTTTCATCTAATAAACTCGTTCTAGAAACTTTTTTTGTATATTTTATATATTTTTCTGATTCGCATTTTAGTTCTCAAAATCATATAGTTTCACTATTTTAGGTTCAATAGTGAATGTGCTTTTTAGCATACTCAGTTTTTTAAACAATTGTATCACATCAGCTTTAGATATGAAAAGTTAAGAGAACTAATTGTTAGCAGAGCAGAACGAATTGGCGGAAGATCGATCAGTAATCTGGCAAACCATTTTAGCTGAATCAGATAAGAACTGAATTTTTCAGATAAGCCGAAAGTAACAAAAGTAATGGCGTCTGATTGGCGATGAAGGAAAGTGGACTTTGCAATGGAATTTAATCTAATGTATTAGCTACCTCTTTTTCCGTTTTGTATTTTAATCTATTTGTGAAAAGTTTACAACTTTAAGTAGGTCCAACGAGCCATTGAAACGACACATGGTTCTGAAAAAATCACGGTAAAAACATTTGAGTAATTATAATTACTAAATTAGTTATACATTCTAAGACTCAAGTTTGAAAGAAGTGAGCAGCTTCTGTTGACTTGTATTGTATCAAAACAAAAACTAAAATGACAAAATAAATAGAAATTTAGAAAACAAAATATAAAACAGCTCTGTAATTTCGTAGCAATGATTGCATAATAATAACTAAATAAGGGTAAATAAACAATAACTTTATTGGTTCTGCTTGATAAGTGTTTTTGTCTACCGACTCTGAAATACCAGGCTGAACAAGATATAAAACATTTGTAATTCAAAGCAATAAGTCTTTTTTGCAAACACATAAAATATTGACGCATTTAATCTTATAGGTTAAAGAAGGCCGATGACGCAAAAAGTAGAAAAATGTCGCAACAGATTTTTTTGTACAATAGACACAAAGTTATAATATAAACAGACATTTACTACAATAAACATTTGGAAACAATAAAAGCAAACCCACACAGGAAGACGGAATCTTTTGAATTTTAACATGCAATACTTAAAATGGGACCTTTAGTTATCGAGTACAAAGTGAACAAAATGATCAAAGAAGCTTCAATTTATAAGTTCCTTGAGTTCAAGTTCTAAATAGTTTTGTACAATTAGCTTATCGGACATCCTTCAGTTTGGAGACCATAGGGCATAACTAGACCATCTGGTCAATGGGCTTGGCTTAACTTTAAATATCACATTATCAAAGATAGCTTTTGACCTTCAAGATGCAAATCAGAACCCTTTACGGCAAACGTGTTGTAAACGTCAGAAGTAAAAAGTGGTCTTTGACTGATAGCTTTTGTGTCGTGAACAAGTGAAAGCTTTGCATTTATTCTTTGTAGGAAAAATAACAAAATCTCCCTGATCAAGTATTTGAAAGTAAATAATTTAATTGCTACCGCCTACGGCAACAATTATTCAAGAGCAAATGTATTGCCCTTTGACTTTTCGAAAGGGACTCCCGAGTCGAACTGTATTACTACTATAATGAACGCATTTAAAGAGGATTAGAGATATCACAACGTGTTATTTTAAAAGCTCTTTGCAATATTAACAACTGTTCACGCAAAAGCAAATAAGATAAAAGCCAGTTAGCGCCGCACAGACTCGAACCTAAGATTCTCTAATTTTAACTCCTATAAAACAAAATATAAAACATAAAACATAAAAAATCATTTGAGGGCGTTCAAATTATCATCTTAACTCTTGGTCTGTGTGCACGTGCTTGCAGTTGGAGGAAAAATTTGTCAGGCTGTCTATAATATGATTGCAGAATGACCTCTGGAATTCATCAGATGAATTTTTGTGTTTTGAGTCAATTAAATCCTGATTACTTTATTATATCAATCAAGCGGATCAGCTTGTAAATATGTTGATGACAGAAAATGTCGCGCTGATAAGCCTCGGCAAGCGTAAGGCATTCAGCTGGCACGATCGGTTGTATTACTTTTCAGGATTCATTGGATCCTAAA
Organism: Zoanthus sanctaehelenae; assembly: GCA_028564885.2. Classification (NCBI taxonomy): domain Eukaryota; kingdom Metazoa; phylum Cnidaria; class Anthozoa; order Zoantharia; family Zoanthidae; genus Zoanthus; species Zoanthus sanctaehelenae. The sequence goes on from JAOTRI020120512.1 coordinate 5,460, forward strand.
TTTGATTTGAAAAAACGTTATGTATAGAGTCAGCAAGTGTATTTGTTACGAAATGAGTTAGGCTCTTTTTGTTTATATTTTCTCCTTAAAATTCCGAATACAAAGACTAAACCATTGTGGTATATGATATGGATAGTAAAACGTTTTTAGGTTTTGCACTGCAAAATGAAATTGCAATCGTAAATAAGTCAAATCAAAAGATACCAGAAGTTTCCTATTTTGACTTAATGTTGAACATATTTCGACAGATGCCAATTGTTTTTCACCTTTAACAATTTCATCTGTAAGATCTTACGAAGATCTTTACCTACAGACGCCAATCGGGGTCCAACTGGATGGCCCCGCCTACTTGAAAGTTCCTTTTGCTTGAGTGGCTTGTATTTCCGCGCAGTATTTTCCTGATGGCTTTCAACCAGATGAAAAAACATATTTGGGAATAAGTGAACATGCAGAAATGTTGATGAGGCCGCAAAAGATTTAGATTCAACGTCTCCCCGCGGAGTTGAAACAAATCTTTTTCCACTGAAGCTGTTCATCATATGCCGTTATAAAATACAGTTTTTACCAATGCCCAAATATTTTCACACTAGAATGAATGTTTATAGCCTTTGAAAATGTCCTAAGGGCCTGTAAAGTCAAAATTTTGAACAACCTTTTAATGCTCTGAAAGATAAGTGAGACGGCTATGTAGGTGCTTGAGTGAAATTCTAATTGTTTCAAGACGCTAATGACCAGAGAGTGTATCTTGTAGACATAAATAAAACGAAATGTGTTTACATTATCTTTGATTGTTCTATTTTTTCTAGGTTTCCGAATGACATATACAAAGATGATATTAATCAGATACTGAGAACTTAGAAACTTGGTCATTTCATTGCAGTTCCGCTAGGATACACACCAGCAATAGAGGAGCGCCACCAAAACAGCTACATTCAGCATATTAGAGCACATTAGTTGCAGAAAAGGGGAAGCAAACAGAGCGTAAGATGCACTTCTCTTATGTATTTAGCCTCTTGACGGCTTTCATTCTCGCACTGTCGATATTGTTTAAGAGCCCAACAGTTTCCAATGCGGCACGGCATCGCAAAGTTCCCAGACCTTGGGAATTGCTTATGACTCCAAAGCCTTCAATACTGGATACAAAACTGTTTATAACTGAACGCAAGTCCTATCCCAGTGACCCTTTGCCACAGGATCTGAATTCCACGATACTGCGAAAGAAGCTTGGTAACGCATTTGACCCGAAGCGTTCTGCAATTACAAGATCTGAGTTTTTATGGCGCAAATCAAGTGGTAGCCGAGACAACGCAGATGTGCGCAAAATATTGACACATTCAATGCCAACAGAAATCAAAAACTTAGATTTCAAAATGCCAGGAATGGGAAGGTACCTCGGTCCCAAGGCAAGCAGAAAGCTTCAGTTGTGGCTATGGAAGATATCTTATTGCCCCATGCTTAAAAAATGGAGGGATCTTGGAGTAAGATTTTGGCCTCGTTACCTCAATGTTGGACGGTGTTCAAAGAAGTCAACGTGTTCTTTTCCTAAAGGTATGCGCTGTGATGTATCAGAAGTAAAGAAGGTTGGTGTTCTTCGATGGCACTGCAGCGATTTGTATAAAAAACGCAAAAACACAAAGTGTGTCTGGTTGAAATTTAAACATCCTATTGTTTCAAAGTGTAAATGTAGTTGCAGACAACATTGAAAGTTAATAATACAAAGCGTTGTTCTGTTATTGTAACTTATACGGAAACCATACCAACATGCGCGTGCAGAATATGTGTTAGGAGCCGCTCTCGCAATCTACGAAAACTAATAGTGAAAGACAAGAATAAGACAGGTTTATAAGCTCGACAGCTGTGATTCTACGAGATCTTAGACTAAACAATATTTTAACCTGCTTCAAGTTTCCTTTTCATTACAAAAACTATTTTATTCAATATAGTTTGAAGACTCTTTAACGTTCAGTGATGGCTTGCCGTAAGGAAGAAATTTCTCAGATAGATTCGATATTGTACAATTTACTACCCCCCACCACCATTTCTTACCTCCCGCACACGTTGAGGTCAAAATAAACAGATTCACACTTAATTTTTTACATAGAGCTTGATCTTGAGTTTCAACAGTATCAAGGTTTAATTAATGGCATCCTTGATCAATGTAGTTGAGCCTAGATAAAATGTATTCCAGTTCATGTATTTTTAAGCGCTGGCACAACAATAGGAAAATCAGTTTTATTTATAGATAGGGTTGAACTGTTACCTGAAAAGGCAATCGTTCCTTTTTTTATTTCTCTATCAGGAAATGTTTTAACTCTAAGACGAGCACTTGACCGGAAGCAAAGCAATTGAAGCGTGTTCGGTTCAGAAAGAACAAACGAACCGAGTATTCGTGTTAAAATAAGAAACTTCCGAGTGCCCCAAAAGAAGATAAAACACATCCTGGCTTATAGCTAAATAGAAAACGGTTTGTATTGTCGTAAGACTTTTCAAAAAAGCTGCCCTTGTCAATATCGACAATACATCCATATCGTGTAGTTACAAATCGGCTAACCAGTTTTTTAAAGGCAATTTTTATCTTTTTCTTGGCCTTGTGGTTAAGTTGTTTATGACTTACACGTGGTAGTAAAGAAATAAATAGCCAAAGGAAAACAACATGCAATGCTAGATCAATTGTTACATTCTGTGAATATTATATTAAATTTGCATTTATTCTATTTTATTAAAACGTTATTTTTAGATTACGGACGTTCTGTCATTATTCTGACAAGCACCATTTTTCGTTTATTCAGACTCCCCGCAACGATAAGATACAATAAAGTCACTAGAAAACAAATATCCACCTGCAATTTCCTTTTGAACGTAGTTTGTTTAATTTGTTATTCTAAAACAGCGTAAATCATCATAGCTTCATGAGCTCGAGCAAGTTTTATAAATCTAGAACCATTTTCTTTGCCAACAGCAAAGATGGATTATCACGAGTAAGGGTCAAGTTTAGCAATCATAAGACAATGTGTGTTAACATCACATGATCTGCAATCAAGTTAGAAAAGAAGTATCTGTAACTTGCCTTAGGATATCTCATATTCACAATTATACAATTAGTAAACAGGCGGAATGAAAATCCAATTCAGTCTCGTTTATGAAACAATAAAAATAAACATAAAATCTAGTTCAATTAAGCCGTCATCCTAAAATTTACACTTCAAAAGAAAGTTCCGAGCGCCAAATTCCCGTATATTAAAGCAGCTTGACTCGTTGCAAAGGTAGTCTAAAAGTACTAGGGGGTCAAATTCAAAGAGAAAATGGCATTTTTCAAACCTAATGCCTAAAACAGCAAACATTGAGACAAGCTTATGAGGGTCTTGGATTAATTTCCTGTACAGCAGCAAACAATATGTTTTACTAAATGGTTATTCTTGATAAATTGACAGTTTCATGGCAAAACACAGCAACCACAACATACAGAACATACGGCCAACTACTGACCACGAGCCGTGTTTAATTACTCGGGCGTAGCAGTAATTCCGCACAACAACGCTTACTGGAGTTTTAGTCACGCGGCCACCCACAACACTAAGATAATTACTATTTTAAATAGCTAACAGATTTTAATGGGATAATTGAGCTCGAAAAAATATTTCTATATTTCAATACAATAAATTCGTATATAAGCGCAAAGTGGTGGGTTGTAGTCGTCAGATTGCTGACAAAATAACTACTTATTACTATAAAAACTAACGTTAAACCAGTTTCCTAACAACCTGCTGCTTTAATTGGTTTTCTTAATGTGAGAGGTTATCACTTCAACACAAAGTATTTATGAATGACGTACGAGATTGAAAATTAATCGTTTCTCACTTTAGTAATCACCTGCACGACTTAAGAGACGCTAAAAAAAGTTTTAGCAAAACAATACCAACAGGACATTGATGTTGGATTTTGATAAATTCACTTTTCTAATTATAAAGTACATAAAATAGACAAAAATTAATGCCAAGTTTGATATCGCGGGCATTGAGACAGCTTTCATTTTTTGAATTAATCGTCAAAATGCTTATCACTTATAGTATCGCTGTTCTCCACACCCAGGATATTTTGTGACAACAGAACATTTCGAAATACATGTGTTCTGCAGCTTCTATCAATTTCCAATTATTTTTCGAGCTCGGAAGAGAATTTAATTGAACAGGCGGAATGGAGGTCACAAGTTCAAACGCCGCCTCTACACTTAAATGTACATAGGAAGTTTAAAAAGGAGCTATTTTACGGTTTTAGGATGCTAGCTGAAAATAGAAGGTGTTACGAGGAATTTAGCAGAGGACGGGGGGGTGCGTTATAAGAGATTTACTTTAGTAGAAGATAGGGGAAGGATGTTATATAGGATTTAGCAGAGGATAGGGGGTGGCGTTGCTACTGAGATATCTACCAGAGGATAGATGGAGGTGTCAAAAAGAATTTAGCAAAGGACGGGGGAAGATTGTTACAGTTCTACAGTATAAATAGCTTTTCAAAAATTGTATCTTTTATAACGTACAAGAATACGAAACATTTTTCACTGCTGCTTGTGTTATATTTCAGGGTCATAACGAGGGATATTTTTTCGGGACTGATCCCATATTTTTCCCCAAAATGTTGATCCCTGATCCCAAAAACGATGATAATTTTGATTCCTGATCCCGGATACCATGAAAATAATGCTGATCCCGATCCCACGCATTGTGATCCCTGATCCCGGGGCTGTGATCCTCGTTACGACCCTGTCCACTAAATGTTTTTGAAAAAAGATACAAGACTACAAGGCAGGGAAGAACCTGGTGCCTATTTTAAAAATATAAAATTATGCTAATCTATGCGAAAGCCCTGACAAAAAGAGCGGCCACCCCTTTCAGAAGAAACCACGTTGTCTTCTTCCTTTCGCGTCTCCGAAGGACGGTTGTCGAAGAATTAGGGATAGTAGCTGTATTCTTTACTGAATCAGAGGCTTTTCAAAAGGAAAGAATTATATCTAACACTGAGAATGGCTGACCAAGAAATGGAAGTCAACACAGAACAGCCAGTGTTAACTGAAGAGGCCCAGCAACTCATAAATTTAGGCGTTAGTATTCGTGTTGCACAGCGTGTCTCCGAAATCTTTGCTTCTGGTGCATTATCGCCAGAAGAACTGGACGATCGAGCGCTCGATGCGTTAAGGGAATTCAACGAAGAAGGAGCTTTGCATGTTCTTGATCAGTTTGCTTCGAGCGATCTATCACACGTTCAGAACAAGAGCGCGTTTCTTTGTGGTGTAATGAAGACCTTCCGTGAGAAGAACAGACGCGAACGAGATGGAGCAGCTGCTGTTGCTGATGGAAGTGCGGCCGGCAACAAACAGGGACCAGACGAGGATAGAATCAAGGCTTTGCTCGATAGAACTGGTTTTACTCTTGACATAACCACTGGACAGAGAAAATATGGCGGCCCTCCACCTGGCTGGGTTGGACCTCCTCCGGGGACCGGAACAGAGGTAAGAAAATGGCTGTTCTTCGACAATTTCGTTTTTTTATTAGATTCAGCAACTTAAGTTTCTTTGTAATCCATAATATATGTTTGCTGTTGCTAGTCTCGGTATATTTTTTTCTATATTTTTTACTTACTTCGGAACTTTTAAGACGTTATCGACCACCTGCTAGTTTGCTCATATTTATATTTTTCAACCTACCTGAAAGAATTCTGTAACAAATAAAACTTTTTTTTAAATGCAAGGGGAGCGATTCTAAAAAAGTAAATGCCTTCAAAGAGTTTAAGTTCATTTTACTTTTACACTTGCTTTCAAGATGAACTTCCTTGAAGCAAATCTCAGCGTCGTTTGAGTTCTCACCAATACATCTTTTTAATAAAAGTTTAATCATTCTTACGGCACTTGGAGTTGGTCCTTGAATTTCAAAAATTTCCTTAAAAATACTTGAAAGTCGCCTGGAAAAGTTATTGAATTTTACAGTCGACTTAGCGTAATTTCACTGAAATTATAAGTTCAAAGACGCATATTATGAATTTTAAGCTTTTAAGAAAAGAATATATTTTCGGAACATGGGTGTGTTTCCGCTGGCCGTGTCACATGGTTTGCCATCGTGTATTCAAATATTCTTTTGTTCTTTTCGGTTAATTTCTTTTGGTATACAGGATTCGTACGCCATCTGGAAACTTGGAAATCCTCGAGTAACGGGAATTTTTTTTCCAGGCCTGAAATTCGTTGAAAATAAGGGTTTTTTTGAGATCGACCTGGAAAAATCCTTGAAATTTGAGTTGGCAGTCCATTTTGTGTAATTTGTGACGATTTAAATTATTTTTAGTCATATTTGTATAATACCAGAATAACATCCGTTACTCTTGATTGTGAATTGCATTCTAACTTTCCGTAGTCCTGAGTTTAAAATAATGAGCTAAGTGTAGACTTTTCAAAAGCTTTTGATACAGTGGACCATTCTATTCTTATTAAAAAACTTTTTCACTATGGTATTCGAGGTATTGCATCTCAGTGGTTTACTTCATATCTACTAAATAGAAGGCAGTTTGTATCAATTGGAAATGCAAATTCTGAAAGCCGAGTTATCACTCATGGGGTTCCGCAAGGCTCAGTCTTAGGCCCTCTTCTATTTCTTCTTTATATTAATGATTTTTATAGGTGTAGTAGTATTTTTGATTTTCACATTTTTGCTGACGATACAAATCTGTTTTGTTCACATAGTAATTTGTACACGC
>JAOTRI020120523.1:0-12196 GCA_028564885.2 Zoanthus sanctaehelenae
ATTGACTTTTTAATATTCATACATTACAACAACGATTCCAATGTTTTACCGCGCGGAAAGAACTGAAACAACAAGCCGCCCAATAGTCACATGATACATCAGGTGATCAAAAGAGTGAGAAATTGACAGAGCTACGCTTTGCTCGAGAAAAGTGGAATTTGTTGCTTCTTACATGTTTGGCAAGTTTTTTTCCTTAATCAGTGAAGTTTTATTTTCAGCTGTTATTTCAAAAGCTCACATTGAAATTAAACAGTAGCTGTGGAGGGTGCATGCCTCTGGAACGAAGCTATGTGCAAGATTGTGTGGGCCGTCTTGAATGGACTCAAAAACAAACTGATTTTGAGTGCGTTTGCAACTCGAAATTCTTAAATTGACAGTCGCCAATAATAGAAAATGGCTTGGAAAACGGAATACTTCTCAAGTGACGCTCCAAAGCGGCTCAAATAGTAGTAAGTGATATTTTTGTTGCGAAGACTGCTGTCTCGTTTTTTAGCTGACAAATAACATTTCTGAAGACATTTTTTTAGCTCTGGTGGCGACATCTTCTCCAAATGGAGTTGAACATTGTTTACTTCCTTCTTTAGTTACATAACTAGTACTGGAAGGTACATAGAATAGAAATAGCGACTATGAATAATCTCGGAAGTGCAAATGCAATAATGTCAAAATAGTGTAGCTAAAATAATGTAGGTATTATACTTGATATGTACAGGTGCTAAAATGGTATGATAAGCAAGTTTAGTTCAGACACACTATAAACGTTTCAGATACAGAGGAGGAATCATAGAACGTATGGCTGGGTATAGACAGAGTTGTTAAATGTTTTAAGCGATGGAACATTTTTTATCTGTTCTGGGAGCCAGTTCCAAACTCGGATAGTATGGATGGAGAAGTAGTAGCTAAAGTTGAGAACATTACATTGTGGTTGGCAGTACATGCCATTGTGCCTTAGGTATGACTACAGGGGGAAAGGGAATGCCGTGAAGACCATTTTGTATCCTATAAAACATGGATGACTGTTGTGCAAGTCTTCTTATCTCCAATGTGTCCCAGTCCAGTGTACCTACAAGATCTGACGAACTCGCACAGCGGTCGTAGTTGTTACAAACAAACCGGACAGCATTTTTCTGCACTTGTTCTATTTTGTTCACATCCTGGTCAATAAGCGGATTCCATGCTTCTGAGGCGTATTCTACTTTAGGTCTCACAAGCCTTTTGTATGCTGGTTTTTTACTGGTTTTGAACAAGGCTTGAGAGCTCTGTGAATAATTCCCAAGACTTTGTGTGATTTGTTTGCAATGTTTGCACAGTGGGCATTCTATCGCAAGTCGTGGGTGAATGTGACTGACAGATAGTCATGTAATGATGTTTGTGGCACAGCCTTTCCGCGTAAGTGGTATTCGAAGCTACTACTTTTGCGTTTGTTTGTAATTGTAATTCGTCTACATCTGATGGTGTTTAGCTCCATGGACCAGTTCATGCACCATTTTGATATATGGTATTTAAATCTGACTGTAGGATGTGATGGTCAGATTCGGAACTGATAGAACTATAGATAATCTGATTGGATGCTGTCCACAATGTCATTGATGTAACAGGAATAGGGTTGGACTAAGGACGAAACCTTGGGGGACTCCAGATGTAACAATGGTACTATTCGAGTGGGAACTGTTGACAGAGACGATCTGTGTACGGTTACTCAAGAAACCATTTATGCAACCGAGGATATGGCCGGTGATTCCGTAATACTTTAGTTCAATGATAGGTTTGCGGTGGGACACTTTATCAAACGCTTTACTCAAGTCTAGGAAGAGAACATTGGTTTGACTCCAATTGTTTAGAGAGGTAGCCCAGTCATAGATCAATGGGATCAGCTGAGTAGTACATGACAATTTTTCCGAAAGCCTTGCTGGTGGGTTGAGAGGATGTTATTTCTGGCCAGGTGAGCGTTGATGTGGCTAAGAATAATACGTTCCATATAATTTTACAGCTTAGACAAGTTAGTGAGATGGGCCGGTAATTTGAGGGGTTGTCTTTCTTGCCTTTCTTGTTCAATACCTGTTGGGACTAAGGCTTTTGATCAATCTAGCTGTAGGTTGTCAGAATGTAGCTCTGTTGGATTACAAAAGGCAAGAACATCACAGGTTTCTTCAGAAAGATCTCGTAGGATTCGGACTGGTATTAGGTCTTGGCTTCCTGCTATATTAATTTTTAGGTCTGATGGTAAGGTCTTAACTCCTGATCTACTAATTTGGATATCAGGTATAACAGGTTATGGTGATGAACGTTTGTCAGGGTCTGAAGTAAATGATGACTTGAATTGGTTGCTTAGGGCTTCAGCTTAATCTGTATTTGAGATGTAATGTATTCCATTTTCTTTCAGTGTAGGTATTTTCACATGACTGCAGAAACGTTTAGGGTTTGAGGAATGGCTACCACCCATCATCACTGTACGATGGTTTCATTCCGTTGACCACTTTGTTCCGTTGTTTTTTATAGGCAGACCAGTCACTATTTTCATTGCTGTGTCTAGCTTTCCTGAGAAGTTTACCATGTTTTCGCATATGCGTCTTTATGGTCCAAGTCAGCGAGAGCAAATGTATTTAGAACGTGCATATCAATTGCTTTCCGTAAAAAAATATTCAAATTTGATTTTTAAGTGAGCCAGTTTAAGTGAGGTTACGCAAGATTAATTTACATTTGTACATAAAACCTTTCTCATTGTTTTTTATCAATAAAATCCGATTTAAAAAACATTAAACACAGCCTAACCAAAGTTAGTCGTTTTCTTTGTGTATTCAGGGAATGCTTCGTCGTTGATTTGATTGATTTCTTCGCTTGTCACTGATGCAAACCGGGACGCCATTTTTTCCGAGTTGCTCGGATGTAAATAGCTTAGGATATTCGGAGTTTGAGTAGCCAGTCATAACGCACCTTCAATGCTAGCGCTATCCACTGTTTTAGTATATACTAATAATCTCATATCCAACAAGTGCGAATATCAGTAATAATTGTTTTATTACATTTAAAGAGCTTTCCGAACAATTTCGGCGATGCTTTAAAATGACAAAAAAAATTCATTCTCACAGTTTTCAGCTTGATAACACTTTACTCAGTTAGCTTCCATGTATGTTTATTCGGTACGTGAGCTGATAGCAGAGATCTAGTTAACCAATCAAAACGCTAGAAACGTAATATTCGAGGTTGAAAATTTAATTATTAACAATTAGGCTACGAGCCCAAGTTTTCTACGAGCAAATAGTTGACTATCGCTCGTGGAAAAGGAGGGCGAGTAGTCTAATTATTTTAGTATAAATTTTCAATGTTCTCATTGCATAAAAATGTGGAGTAACGTTTACTAGGAAAAAATGTTTTATTGTATTTACAAAGATTTCAAACACTGCGCGCGATGTGCACTGAGGAGTGAAACAAATCTTTCTTATGGATACACAAGTAAAACTTTTATCTTACCATTAAAACTTTTCATTCCATATTTTGTTGCTATTTTCGTTTTTTCTGGAACTGCTCTTTCAATTAAATATTCAATTTCTTGGTCCGAAATTTCGGCAAATTGTCGCGACGCCATTGTTTCTTTTTTTTTCTCAAAGCGATTCTTGTCAGTCATGTACATGAAGCTTCGTGATTGGTCAAAATTGATAGAAGAACAGTTTTCATTGGCTATTCACAACTGTTTTCTATCAGCCGATAGAAAATAGTGAAAGAGCCAATCAAATTCACAGATTCACAATAGAACATAGTAAATTTATACTTATTAGGGTTAGTTACTAGAAGTGAGTGGTTTTTTTACAGTTACACATGCATATCCACAAATGTTAATAATGGACGACGCGACAGCTGAAATCATTATAAGAAATTTCGAGTTCATTTTATTGCCATCAAGTGGGTATATTTGTAAACGAACTATAAACTAAAAACAACTAACTCTTTTAAAAAGAAACCTGAGTTCATTGCATTGCAAGGCCTGCCCCATACAACGAACTTCAAGCAAGAGTCGAGCCTTGAACAAAATTTTGGAAATAAATAACCGCATTTAACTAAAATGGCCTTGTTAACTTCAAATGGAATAAAATAGAACTAACAGAAAGTCGATCGTGCAGAAGGATTGTAAAAAGGTAGTATCTTAAAAATCAACGCGAAAAAGAGATAATTTTCAAAGCAAATATGAAACGACGGAAGGCTTTACTGAAATTTGTCAACATCGTAAAATTAAAATTTATCAGCATATCCTATATGCATCTTTTAATAAAACATTAGAAGAATTTAACCAGCATTTGAATTGTTTTGTTAAGCAGCACTTCCCGATTGAATAACTACCAAATCGCCATCTTGAAGATTTCTTGTCAGGAATCTGTATATTTTCGCTGCCAAATGTTCGCACTATCAAACAAACCAATTACAACAATTGTAAATCCGGTATTTAGTAAATCTTGCATTTAACTGAATTCCATTTTTAAAAATCCAACTCAAAAACTGTAAAACTGTTTGTATAAGGCTATTTTGCTATTTCTAGCTATTAGGGGAAATGTCCTTGAACAAATTATTAATTAGAAACAACAGTAACATAAAATTGTTCCCTCTATGATTTAATCCTGGTAACTTTAATTTTGTTAGGCATTTTTGTAAACGCTTCCTACTCGCATTTTTTTTTTATAAGAACAACTTTATAAAAACATTTCGGCTCAGACTGGCCGGAAATTATGAACATTTTGGGAACAAGCTCAAACTGAAGCTGAAAGAAAGTAAAAATGTTTCTAGTTGAAACTGATCACGAATCAGGAGCCCATAAGACGGAGTTAGCAACTTCCACTTTCTAGTGTTACGGCGTTGTTACGAACCGATATATTTTTAGTTCAGATCCGGCGCTAATTCAAACCAATCGCATGCGTCGAAACTTGATCAATAACATCACTGTTAATTTGTATGAATTGTCTGATTCCTCCGAGACTGAAACTTCTTTTCAAATTTTCTTCCGATTAAAAAAAATCTAAAGTGACATAGTTCTATTTATAGAAGTTGCTCGTTCCTACTAATGGCTCATGCATGAATCTATCCCTCAGGAAAATTCGGAGTATAGAAAGGATAGGGATGGTCGTCGAAAAGTGTGAAAAAATACCCCAAAAAAACAGAGTAAGCATTTTCAACGCTACAGAATGCAAACTATAACTAGATTGTTTCTCACAGAGAGTGAAGTGCTGCGAGGTTAAACTGAATGCAAACTTTGAAAAAAGATATCGCATGGAGTGTGGCAATATTCTGAAAAAACCATTACCGTTCTGGCAGACACTATAGCGACTCGATCTTTTTACAGTTAGTGTTGTCACTAGGAAACGTCACTAGCATAGTGGCAACGTTAGGGTATTAATATTTCGGAGATCCGGGTTAGAATCCGGCCAACTAATTTTTTTCTTATTTATAGCTTTTTTCCTTCTGATTTCTTTTTTTGTTAGTTTTTTTTTCATTATTCTTTCAAGATATAAAAACAATGCCATAAAGTTTAAAATCATAGTTCAATCATTTCAAACTACAAACTGAAAATGGCATTTACTTTTATAATGAAAGTATTCGTGCAAATATGGAAATCGTATTTATCAAATTTATTCATCAAAAGTAACCGGTCAGGAATATGTTAAGTTTTATAATAAAGTTTTCTAAAGTATGAAAATCAAACTAAACTTGTAAAGAAATTACTTTGGAATTCTTTTAGTAGAAAGTTATAACACGCACTTCTTATACAACCTCACCAATAAGAGAACCACGACTGTGTGCCCCTGGCACGATATTACAGTTGCGGGGGCGCGCCCCGGCTAACTATTTGCCGCTGATATTGCAGTTGTGTGAGAGGTTATATAAAAATAAATTGTTAACCCCTGAAAAATACCAAATTGCCATATTTTGACCCCTAAAAATACGACGAGCTTCTTTATCATACCATTATATAAAGAGTACCCCCCTTCGGATATGTTTGGAATACGCGCAGTAAAAATACATTGAGCACTATTCAGTTCTATCGATATTATTCTCCGAATTGATCAATACACGTATTCATGAAATACTAAGAATTGCTCAGAAGATCAGCACTGGGTTTGTTTCGATATTCTTTTATTATTTCAAACCGATCATAGAGATAATAACAAATTGAGATGAATCAGCCAAAAAAAGTAAGAATAACGGGCCCGGGCAAAACCTGCTGGTTCTTATACAAAAAGCATATAATTTTGAATTTTTTCTCTCCCCGTAATTTATTCATCGCCCCCGCTTCCATTAGCACTACTGAATAACAAAGTGTCCTTGTCATAGGAACACAATATACATTTACTTTTTAAAAGCGCTAAATTATTATTGTGAATAAATAAAACATGAACATTATACGATAACAACAAAATGACGTTACAGACTTTTCTTATTTCTAACGAAGAAATGGTGTTTTGATAGTCGCCCATAATTAAGTTGCTTTGCGATGAAGTTGACAGCTGGAACGAACACCGGGGAATTTTTTAAGGTAAAACGGTTAGGGATGTTCGTCCAGAAATGTGAATAAATACTCTAAAAATTACCAAAACATAAACCTTTTGACTTGACTCTAAAATATACCTCATAGCAAAGAATGATCCCTATAAAATGTAAAATAACTTCGATATTTCATTGAAAACACCTAAAAAATACCAAGTTGCCAATTTTGACCCTTGAATTATTTTTATAAAATAGTTAGTATCCCCCCCCCCCCGAAAACTAACGTATAAATATTCGCTGCTTGCATAATACCAAAACAGGTTTCAATACTTTCATTTCCTGGATGACTCTCGTATTTTTGCATTTACACATCAAAAACATCCAGCTCATGCACGCAAGAGATTGAGTTATTCCTGCTAATCTTGAACTGTCTTAAACACGATTATGTTGTTGTCATTTCAGAAAAGAATGTTTTTTTTGCGCTTTACGTATAACCAGAATGAAATTGTCACATTGCATTGAACAAGAAATCTGCATATCAAATCTGCACCGGAAACCACTAAGAGCTCAAAATCAAAAGGCCATAATTTATGGAGATTCGGGAAAAAATAGACATTTATTTTCTCTCAAGTTTTAGAATTTTCATATTTACCTAAGTAAGCCTTTGAGACGAATTATTATCTTTTTATTTCATCATATTTTCGTGCATTCCGCTGGAGTTACACAGGAATATATGATTTTAATCTTTATGCATTATATTCAGTCAAAACTACTTGTTTTCCAAGAAAAACCGGAAGATAACAAGATATGACTTTGCCCGGAGGCCGGGAAAGTTCAAGAAAAGGAACAAAGTGGGACTCCAGCGATTTGGCGCTTGTTAACTTTCAGTTCGGATTGAAAAACGTGGGATAAACGTATTTGCTTGTGCAAGAAGAAAATCTCGTCTCAATATCGTCTACTGTGTCGTGTAAGCACATGTATAAACATACTTTCAGTCATAGTGACAAAATATGGCCTTTAAGTTAAGCATCTCAGAATGAAAGTATTTCGTAAATCATGAGTGACTACAATTTTATTTTTGAAGAACTTCTTGCCTTGGTATTTCCGTTTCCTTGTAGATTAACACAAAGATCATTTGATATCAGTTTGTCTTTATTCGGTACAAAATAAATAATCAAAATTTAGGTTAATGAAATTTTTATTGACTACGTACAGTGACGTAAATTACATTCAGGTCAAATGGCGTGACTCAAATATCTATCGTCAGACTCATGTGGCCGAAATCATTTAGAATCGTTTTCGATGTTGAGAAATTTTTCTTCTTTATTAGTGAGCTTCTTCCTATCAAAAACAATCTATTCAGTTCTTTACTCTTGCAAGTTTACTATTTTTTTTTTTATCTTTTTAAAAAATAGGATTGCTTATTTTTTGTATCAGTGTTTTTAAAAATACTATTGTGTGGCGTCGATCATTAACCTATGACTGATTGTAACTCAGTTCCAACTTTGAAAATTGTTTTTAATTTTAATACTTCAATGTAGGTATTTCAACAACTCTACTAGGTAACTATGAGAAACTTTTATGTCAAAAGATACCATTGTCTTTTTATGACTTTAAAAATAAAGAATGCCATTTAAATATTCCAACTTTCATGGAAAATTTCAGATATGAACGGCAATATTTACCCAACCGTGAACAGAGAGTGTTCACCGCTTTGAGGTGCTCCAAGTCCATTTACTTTAAACAGAAATGTTTCCAAATACTTTATCAATTGTAATGATCCTATTAAATCGTTTGTTAAAAAAAACGTTAACCAAAACTAAACAGGAAATTGGTTAAAAAATCCAGAACTTTTCGTCACTCGCGGAGAATGCCATGGGGGGTAGTCTTAGTATTTTTTGATGTTGATATGCAAATTCGTGTAAGGACAGCTTCAATCGCTGACAATGGAGGAAAGAAGAAGACGAAATGGTATTTCGCAAAAGAAATTCTGTCTTTATGGCGTGTTATTGTTGGCAATGAAAGTTTCGTCAGGTAATGCATGAAAATTATCTATTTTGATAAGTAGATTTTGCATAAATTCATCAATTGACGAGAGTGATAAAGTGATAGTTCTCCGATGGAAACAAACGGTCTACAATGTGGTCATGCAGACTCGTCTAACTTTTGCCATAAAAATGTGACTGTTCGTGTTGAATGATAAATGAGTAATACGATCTCGATTGCAACTTTAAAGTTTTCTCGGTATCTAGACTAAACGTTTGTCGCGTGTCTAAAAGTGTCATACATTTTGAAATATTTATCAATATGAATATATTTCACTGATCGAATATTTTTCCGTGTTATATTTCGAATCGATCGTTAATATGCTGCAGCTAACACAAAATTATAATTTTGATTTTCGTTTTGGACATATATCTTCTAAAGATTGAATTGTAATCCCAGTTCAGAGTGCGTCAAATTTGAAGTTACTGCGTCTTTTATTTCTAAAGTAATATTAATATACCTTTGAAATAGTGTCAGTGACCTAGTCAATACCTTTTTGAAATTAATAATAATTATATTTTTATTTATAAATAGTTCCCTTGTCTATACCTTTTGAAATCGTGACCTAGTAATCAACACTTTTAAAATTAACAATAATTATTCTGTCTTATAGAATAGTTACCTAGTCTATCAGTATACCTTTTGAAACTAATAGTAATTAATGCTCGTGCAATAGCGACCCAGTCAATACTTTTTGAAAGTAACAAGATAATATAAGTCTTATAAAGACATAAATTTCTATGTGTTCATTTGTTTCAGTATTGCAAGAAAATTCGAAACACAGTCTTATTTTTCATTGCTGATCTTAATTAAGCAAAACTTATTTGTTGTTTAGTTTTTAATCACATGATTTATTCCCCGCCTAGATATTTTTATATTATTATATACACAATGGTGTTGAGACATTGATTATAGCTCTGAAAAAAAAGTTATTAGTAAATAAAACTGACATGCTTCTCATTAATAATAAGCTGAAGTTATAATATCGACAATGCTATTATAATTTCAATGTCCAAGACATTTTGTATGATATTTATAACCATTTTACATGTGCCTATAGCTACTTAAATAGGACTGCAATTTGGGATAATAGCTTCAATTCAGCAAAGCTTGGAGTTGTTACAATTTAGGGATGTTATAGTTTATGTTAAATACAAATTTGGTTGATTTTTCTTTTTAACACTGCTAGCTGCCCTCTACTCAAGAAAAAAGTGATATTGAACAAACAAGATACTCTAGGTTCCACTTGTGAAAATGAAACTAATACTATTTAACTAATTTGAATCATACAAAATTGCAGGACAGATCAGTGCACATTTCAAGCAGTAAAGCTATCAAATTTTATATCTATCTTCCCTTGTTGTGTACCATTTTTAAATCAATCAAACCTGTCAAAATATTAATATATTAAGTTGAATTTAGAAAATTGTTTTTCTTATCTCATTTTTTCGATCTGTCATCTCTAAACAACCATTATGCCCTCTGATATAATTTTATACTAGCTCCTGTACTAATTATCTTGTGTGTTTTAATTTTTTATTTGACTGTAGAAAATAATAAGGCATTAAAAAAAAAACGAAATAAGATTCTCTAGAAGCGTTCTTCTCCTCATAGCACATTTGATCAAGAAATAAACTTTGTAATTGTGAGAAGGGCTCAAAGTTAGCAACCAGTTGGTCGCACATGAAACTAGATTTTTAATTGTGCATCTAAAAATTTATGTGTGATCCTAACTGCGTGCATAAAAATCCCGGAGATTAGTGCTACTGAGTTTATCACCAGGTGCACTCAACTCAACTGCAGGTTGTTCATTTACCTTGCAATACTGATCATAGACCCTATGGTTTGTTCATTTACCTGCAATGTGTTCATTTACCCTGCATTACTAATGTTACATGTACATCCTATACTTTGTTTCATTTACACCTGTGCTGTACTGATCATATACCCTGCAGCTTATTCATTTACCCTGTATTATTGATCAAATACTCTGCACGTTGTTCATTTATCCTTTATTTCTGATCATATACCCTGCAGCTTGTTCATTTACCCTGTATTATTAATCATACACCCTGCAGCTTGTTCATTTACCCTGTATTATTGATCATACACCCTGCAGGTTCTTCATGTACCCTATATTATTGATCAAATACTCTGGTTGTTCATTTGCCCTGTATTATTGATCATACATCCTGTACTGTAGGTTGTTCATTTACCCTGTATTTCTGATCATACACCCTGCAGCTTGTTCATTTGCCCTGTATTATTGATCATAAACCCTTCAGGTTCTTCATTTACCCTGTATTATTGATCGTACACCCTGCAGGTTCTTCATTTACCCTGTATTAATATTGATCAAATACTCTGTACGTTGTTCATTTGCACTGTATTTCTGATCATACAACCTGCATATTGTTTAATAGTTATCATATAAATTATTGCTGGTAATATACAGAGCTTGAAACTACCTTTCAACTTTACTAGTCTTAGTATAACAAAATCATAATGTCTTGACTGCGCTACTTAATGCTAGTTATTCTGCTAGGAATGTATTTGGGGGATGAATTCTGTGTATTTTACCGGTTTGAAGCTGTGGACATAACATTGAGGGATCAGCTAATTCTTTTACTTTATAGATCGAATTCATAAATATGGCGGACACGGAGATAAAGTCTGGGGAGAACATTGGATTGAGGCATTTTAGGACACAGTCAATGAAATTTAATTGACCATTTACTAAAATGTCTCGCTCCCATGTTTTTCCTAAACTTAATCTGCGTAACCGCCGTATTTATGAATTCGGTCTGTACCTTGGAACTTTTAAAGAACTTGTGTTTTTATTTCCGTTACAGTAATAGTTGCAGGATCTTGGACTAGATAGAATGAATCCGAAGCTTTTCCATGCCTAAATGCGGCAAATTGTGTTATATTTTCTTGAAAACCTATTTGCTAACTGTTTTCATGGCAACCGACCTATGAATTTGACGTCACCATTAGTCATATAGCATTTTAATTGGATTATGAACTGCTGTAAAGCTCTGTCGTATCAAATAGTGTATCTATTATGGATATCTGCTTACAAGAATTATACTGAAAACAACTTTAAAACACCAATTTCATGACGTTAGTATGACGCCTTTACATAAAAGTAAAACACGCTTGTTACACGAGCCAAAACGAGAGAAACAAGTGCACAAGCCATTGCTGCGTGTAACATCATATGCAACAGCTAAAATCGTTGCGAGACAAGTTGCAGACACAATTGCCTAAGTTAAAATCCTGTTTTTTTGTTCGCAATGATTTTAAATACAAAACTCGGGTTGCAGGAGTCGTTGCGTCATGTAACACCCCCATTTGCAACCTGTCTCGCAATGGCGTTTCGGGAGAAAAAAAGTTGCCTCGTGTAACTTCAGCTTAAGAAGCAGTTTTGTTTTTATCGTTTAAGTTCTTATAAAAGATAAAGACGACATTGAATAATTTATTATTTTTCGCTTGTACATAGTGTTTGTATTCTTTTTTAGTCGAATTTTACAGTTTGCTTTCCAGTGGCAAAATTTTACTGTTCCACAAAATCATAGCGTTGTTCGTGTGTTTCATTTGTTTGTTTGTTTGTCAATATTTTGTAGTGACTTACTCATAGACGGCGGAGCAGGGAGGGAGCTGGAGCCCCTACCAAGCT